>NJDC01003295.1:42820-60854 GCA_002245475.1 Calephelis virginiensis
AAAAAAATAATGTCAGTTATTATTATATTTACTAGGCCTGTTTGAGTGTATTCGAGTGTACTAATAGACGCCTACTTTCACAAAATGTACAAAGACTTACATACTTACTGCCACGTCCTATCGGATTCATCGGATCCAATAACCGCGGCAAACGCTAGCCTCCCTCCCAACACAAACTCACAGGCAACTAACTAACGCCAAGCAACGAGACGCCATTATTCCTCGATAAAACCCGGTGAAGTTGTTAAAACCGCGAGGTTGGCAATACATTATACATTCCCAAAAAAAAATTAAAGGCAACATAGATGGAGAATTCTTTTCGTAATTAGAAAACGTCTTCAGTAAAATAAGAAAATATCGACCAGTACTTTTGTATTCTTGAAAAACATTTTCGATTAAAAAAGCTATGAATAAACATATAATATCTTAAGTAATTATTTTGAGGCTAGTAATTTAGTTTACGTTGACATATTATTCTCTAATTCAACTAATTTAATAATTTTTTTAGTTCTTCTACTGCGATATAAAAAAATAACTATGTTAATATAAACCGACTTCAAAACAAAAAAGTAAAAAAAATAAAGATTTAATATTAATTATATACTACCCATTATTTATACGTGCCATTTACAAATAGATTTGAAGTCTTTTTAGGTTATTGCTGATACGATTTAATTTAATAAAACTAAACATCGGGATAGGTGAAAGTAGATAAAAAATGCTCATAAAATAAGAGCTAATGAGCCTACCTGAATTATTTTTTTATGGAACCAAATTAATAACTATTCTGCATCAAACAAAAAAAAAAGAATTACGTAAATCGGTTCAGAAACCTCAGAGAAATCGGTGTACTTACAAAAAAAAGATACCGGCCGAATCGAGAACCTCCTCGTTTTTTTGAACTCGTTTAAAAACCGACGACTGTTTCTTTACCAAGTAAATAACATCACTTAGGTAAAAATCAACTTTTATGAGAGTGCTATTGGGGATAAATATTTGTACAAAACTATTTATTCCTTTAACACATTTTTATGAATGACGCTTTGCATAAATTGAATACGGCAAAATAACTTGTTGCGTTGTTCAACGTTTTCCTTTTGGACTTTTTAAATTAAGGTATGTGGCATAAGTAAGTAAGTATGCACAGGCTAGAAACTTAAAATTACTCAGACATATTCTTCTTATTAACTAGGCATTTTTAGGAAGGATTTTTCAAATTTCAAAAGAGATTTATGTTAGTGTGGAACATTTGCATTTCGTTAAAATGCTTACATATTAAACATTAAAGGTATTATTTTTTTTATTAAATTTACTCAACCCCCTTACAATAAAAAAGTAGAAAAAAAACAAGTATCTTCACGCCCATATCCCCGAAGAGGTAGGCAGAGGTACATCCAAGGCACCCATGACTAGCCGAAGACACTAAGTCTCACAATGTGTTAGGTGGCAAACCTATTGCCAACCGGGCACATTTCCAATCCCGACCAACATTTTTTTTTTAAATTAGAAAATTGGATTTTTCCAATTTTCTTTATGTTGGCCGACCCGGGATTTGAACCCAGGACCTCATGCAGTCAAGTCCAATACAATAAACACAAATTAACGTAGGAGTAAAACTAAGTTGATATTATGGCCTGTATGGCATTTCAAGGGACTATACCAGATTGACTGAGTACTTTTTTCCGTCTTAATTAATAAGACGGCAAGCAATTTAAGTATTGTAAAAAAGTTTTTAATAATCACAATTCACTTTGTATGTTTTGAAAGGTGAATAGACAGGAAATTAAAGTCGCCAGTTAGTACCTGTTTTTTCTTACAAAATCTCTTGTGTAATGATTGTTTTGTGGGTTTAGTAACTTCTTACAGTATAAATTTGATTACATATGTTGCCAATAATATCAATAAATCGATTTTTTATTTGTAAGATTTTTTTTTGGAATTCGAAGTTTATTGTTTGTTTTAACAGTTTATGTATTTTCACTTACATAATTAATAACTGAAGCATACATTTCTTGAATTTCTGTTAATATTCTTTGTGTCATCAAAGTGGTACGTGATACAACCAAATCGAACAATGATGGACTCTTGCAATCGGCAAATCACGAGATCCTTCCTTAGTCGATGCATATAACACCCACTTTTTTATGGCGAAAAGCCAGTAAATAAACACGTGGCTCCCCTGATGTAAGAGATAACTGCAGATAGATAGATAGATCTTGTAGGTAAGTTGCTGCCCTGTGGCTGGGGGGTTAAGAATTGAGCAAGTCTACCAGTTACTAGCTTACTACTATGTAAGCAATAGGTACTAACTGTCATGTTCCGATCCGGATGTGGAACAGTGACGCGCCTGAAACATCTATAATGCCCAGACCACGCTTGTTTCTTACCATCGGAGACCCGTGTGCTTTTCTTATATTTATTCGCTGACCTATAACATAGAAAAGACAATTATTAAATTTTTCATGTACCTCGCTAACTTTGCTGTCGATGTACATTAAAAATAATGCAACTGTTATTTAGCTGTTCCGTCGAATTTCGTTCCACCCTTTTCTGTTTGTACAGGAAAAAATTAAATGTATTCTAGTTCCTCTTGAACGGTATAAAAAGTATCCTATGTCCTTATCCTGGTTCTAAGCTTCCTCTCCATCAATTTTCAGATAAATCAGTTCAGTCATTTTTGAGTTATAAATAGTATAACTAACCCGACTTTCTTTTATCTACTATGAATCATATGTTTTTTTTTATGATATTGGAGGGTAAACAAGCAGATGGATTTCCTGGTGGTTAGAAATTCTCGTCGCCTAGAGACACCAAAGGTGGTAATGTTAGGCCTCGAGCAAAAGTAAGTTTACCGGCTACCTCACCCTCCAAACCGGAACACGTCATGACGTTATGGCGCCAGGAATAGGTAAGGCAGTGGTACCAATCCGGGTGAGTCGCTGCAATACTCTACCACCTAGTCAGATGTCACAGTGTTAGTGACGGTAAGCCTATGCTCGCCTTTTACGAGCTGCCTGGCAGAAAGGCAGATAGTCTATTCTGTAAAGGAGCCCGAACCAATACGGGACCATCTCGGAATCATAAAAATTCATTCGAAAAATGAATTATCAAAACTTAACGTGAAATAGTTGGAGTTGGTTCTTTGCAGCTTCACTGCGCTAAAAATATTATATCGACAAACCGAGGCTGGTTCATGTCATACGTTGCTTTTTAATTACAATTAATACTAATTAAAAATACGATTTCATCAACCTTGTCTAATAGTCCAATCTGCAATGAAATATAAAAGACAGACATAGAAATCGTTTATAAATTTTAAATAATTAGTACACGATGTAAAGAAAACAAATAAAATTTAGTTCCAACTTAAAGCTAACAATTTTAATAGGAATAACATACTTATTATTATGTGTTACCTCTGGAAAAAACTGTACTGACTCAGCAAAAAATATTGCAGTAGGGACTACCACGCTGGTTTTCTGCCAGCGCCTCAGGATAAGAGGAGTGGGGCGTTTTATATTTTAATTTAACTACAGTTAACAAATATCAATAAATAATAGTCGATTGTTCTCTCTTTTCTGTAGCATCATCAAATCTTAAGCTATAGGTATCAATGCTAATAAATTAATAATAATAAATACAGTATTTACTGAACAGAAAAGAAAAGTAAAACAAATGTATACAAATCACAACTATAATGATAACACTCAATTAAAAAAAATTCGAGAAATCCACGTCGAGTATTCTCGAGCTCGAGAAATAAGGATGGTTGAAACACTAGAAACTCTACAACGATGGCTGCTGATTATCTAACGTTGGTTCGCTGATGGGTACTGAACATATTCTTTCTTTTACTTCAATCCCAATTTGCTACAAATATTATTACAAAATATATTTCAGTTTGGTGCTAGAATATACATACCTAGCTATTCTGTTTTGCGATATGCTATATAAAATAGCGTACCTAACAACTAAATGACAAAAAAAAGCTTGTTAAGCGCGCTTTGATCTTGCATTAAGGGGTCCGTACGTCCAAACAATTTTGTTTAAATAGTAAAGACCATAATTTTTTTCGAACAAACTAACAAAAAGACAGACAACGACACATTATGTACTAACCACTACATCACAGCATACAATTTAATGTATATTATATAACTGGCATCTCGTTCCAGCTTCGCATGGGTGGACAAACTTCTGTTATTTTACATATAGACAACATGAAACATGAAACATCACAATCCGTTACGTGGTTTTAAAGATTTAAGCATACTTAAGGACAGACAGTGGAAAGCGACTTTGTTTTATACAATGACTAGCGGCAGGCCCCGGCTTCGCACGGTTATGAGATATACATATAGATCTTACTCTTAAATCACTTTATCTATTGAAAAAAAACACATCAAAATCGATTGCGGAGTTTCAAAGATTTAAGCATACAAAGTGACATAGGGACACAGGAAGCGACTTTGTTTTATACTATGTAGATTTTGTAAACTACGAGCCTAAATAACTAAACCTACGAGCGTTTTGTAAATTTTGCATACATTTATGAAATAAAATAGAAGATTATCGATTCATAAGCAAATTTATTAATCTTTTGTTTGTTAGCATACTCGGCCAATAAACTACTTAATTTCGATGGTTTCCTATTCGAATGTGAAGACATTGTTCAAATGACATTTGTTTTAGATCCGACTTGTAGTTTTTGGCTTTTTTATGACATTGGAAGACAAACAAGCAGATGGATTTCCTGATGGTAAGAAATTTCACCACCTATAGACACAGGCGATAATGGTGCGCTGAGAGCTTAAATCCTGGATATAAGGCCTCCAGCAAAAGTAAGTTTACCGGCTAAATTTACCTTCCGAACTGGAACATGTCAACGACAATAACTGACGTTATGGCGGCAGGAATAGATAAGGCGGTGGTACAATCCACGCGAGACGCTGCGAAACTCTACCACCTAGTCAGAAACCACGGTGTTGGTGACGGTAAGCCTATACTCGCCTTTTACGAGCTGCCATGCAGGAAGGCAGATGGTCTATCTCTAGGTACCTAGGTAATGAAATAGCAAAATGAAGTCGGTTTTGTAACATTTTAAGAGAATGACGTAGCAGTTCTGGTTTTGCTCCAGATGTTGATAGCGCTGTTGTAACTTTTTGGAGGTTCGAATGCGCATATATCTGGAACCGCCAGTAGGTTTTTTTTGTTTGTATATTACTTTCTTGACATAGTAGAATACACACATTTTGAAAACCGAAATCCTGATTTAGAGGCCTTGACACTCCTTAGTCCTATTTTTTTCCAAATGAAATGAGTTTTTTTCCGTCGAGTTTTCTATCGATATTTTAAAAGAATACCAGTTTAATTTAATTTCATCATGTGTGTATAAAGTAGTATAAGTAAAGGTAACGCAGTAAATTTGCCTCTAGTATTTCACCCCGCTTGCCCTCTCCTAAATCCAACCCTTAAGATTTCACACTTCCCCATGTTGATCCTATTTCCTCCATACCAGACAGCTCGTAAGAAATTTCGTTTACCTAGTGTTGGTCCGGGCTCCTTTGCAGAATAGACCATCTGCTTTCCTGTGTCAGGCAGCTCGTAAAAGGCGAGCATAGGCTTACCGTCACTATCACCGTGACATTTGACTAGGTGGTAGTGTCTCGCAGCGACTCGCCCGGATTGGTACCACCGCCTTATCTATTCCTGTCGCCATAATGGCAGCGCTTGTCGTTGACGTGTTCCGGTTCGGAGGATAAGGTAGCTGGTAAACTTACTTTTGCTCGAGGCCTAATATCCCGGCTTGAGGTTGGCAACGCATCATTATCAACTTTGGTATCTCTTGGCGGTGTCAATTTCTAACCATCAGAAAATACGTCTGCTTGTTTGCCTTCCAATATCATATAAAAAAGAAGAGAGCTTCTGTTAAATGGGTAACAAGAACAAGTCAACTGGGTAAGAACACTAATGGTAGTATTGAGCACCAACTTGACCCGGGTAAGAATCCTTGGCCCTATTTATTCCTGCTGCTGACAACTGACAATGTCATTTTCCGGCCCAGAGCCACCCACCCAAGGTCACAAGACAGCGACGCACCTATAACATATTGTCTATACGCCATGTTTGTGTCTTACCACAACGAGATTCACATTACCGCTATTTTATAATCGCCTCTGTGGTCTAGCGGTTCAGTAGTTGGACTTAACTGCATGAGGTCCCGGGTTTGAATCCCGGGTCGGGCAACAAAAATAAAATTGGGTTTTTCCAATTTCCTAAATAAATAAATGTTACTTGGGAATGGAAATGTGCCTGGTTGGCGATAGGCTTGCCACCTATCACATTGTAGGGCTTAGTGTCTTCGGCTAGTCGTGGGTGCCCTGGTGTCACCTCTGACTACTTATTCAGTGATATGGACGAGACGATACTTTTTTTTTGGAATTCTGTCTACTGATTTGCGTTTAAAAATGGTTGCGGTTGTGATGTCCGAACCTTTCAAAGGTATTTAGTTTTTCATACAGCCATATGATACAAATCTGGCCCTGGTCGTGCCTCTGCCTACTTCTGCGGGGATATGGGCGTGTAGATACTTTTTTTATAATCAAAAAAATCTACGCACGTAACCCTAATAAAGACGGTCCGTTATCCAACATAAGTCATCACTTTTAAATTTACATTTATAATTAAGTTTTTCTAGACATAAATTAAAGCACGTACTTACAAGGTCTCGGTTTTTATATTGATACTGATTAAAATTTAATACCTTAAATAAAGGAGTTTGAGGCGCATAAAGTGTTCTACCTCATGCAACTTGAACAGAGAGTTTAACAGAGAAGCTTACTAAGTGGTAGAGTGTGCAGCTTCTGACCATGGTTGGTAGTGCCTCATCTATTTCTGCCATCATAGCACAAGAGCTGGCTATTATCATGCTCGGTGAGGTCAGGACAACTGGTACATATGTACACGTTGCCTGACTTAAATTCTGGTCATAAGATAGCAACGCATCAGTAACAGCTACAGCATATATAAGCAAGGTTTGTCTTTTACAATTGAGAGGGCCACCTAATTACTTTACTTTTATCGCGTCGTCTTAAATATGCGTTCATACTTATCCCTCAAAAAGTAGGCAGAGGTTAGGTACAACTAGGACGCTCTCCTTAAGCCGAAAGTTAGTGCCACAATATGATAAGTGGTAAGCCTATCGCCAACCGGCACTTGTCCAATACCGAGCAACGTTTATTTTTTATTATTATACTCAACCAGGGTGGGAATCGAACTCAGGACCTTATTTAGTCAACGCCATTTACAGTTAATAGAAAATAGTTACGCCACTTACACTGGACTAGACCACTGAGGGTCTTTTGGAGAGGTTCTTTGTTTAATGAATAACAATATATTGCATTATTATTATGAATTAAAACACGTAATAAACATCATTAACGAACTCTCTCTGAGCCTCATAGTTGTTAGCCACATTAGTAGGGTTGTGTGAAAATATGTGATCCGCCATTTTGTTGCGGCGGACATTTTAAATTGACAACAATTATAATTATTATAGTAATCATAACAAAAGGTGCATTTTTAGAAGTTAACTAGTTCAAGATTCAGTTCTAAAATGTATCCCAAACTAATAAACAAACAGGAAATTAACAAAAAAGCAAATAATTTATATATTATATACTTCACGGCCATATCCCCGAATAGGTAGGTTGAGGCACAACCATTGCACCTACGACTGGCCTAACACACGAAGTCCCACAATGTGATAGGTGGCAAGCTTATCGCCAACCAGGCACATAACCAATTATGGACTACGTTATTTTATTGAAAAATTAGAGAATTATAAATAAACATTTTGGGTTTTCTTTTTGCAAGAAGTCAAGTCCAACGCTGCAGCCCAAAGACCACCCTGGCGATTTTTTTACATGTATTAAAATCATCGAATCATAAGTACTTAACAAAAAAATTATTAGTTCTTTTTTGTTGTGTTAGTTATGGTCGTATGGAAGCAAAAATCCGGGAGAATATAGGGAAAATTGGAAAAAGAATACTTAAATTGTATATTTAAAAGCTTTCAGAATTCCAATTCCAATAGATAAAGTGATATTGACAGCTGTCAATGTTAAGCGGTACGCCAGTTCGCCAGGTCGGCTAGTTACTTATAAGAAGAAGAAACCCGACTAAATAAATAAAATATTTGAATATAAAACTAATAAGAAAAAGCAAGTTTATTAGTTTATAATGTTATTTAAAGTAACAATGAAGAACTACATTAATAAAATATATTAAGAATCAACAACAAATTATGAATTCTTCGTAAAAAAAAAAGTAGATTACCAATTGAGACTCATTCTTCCCAAGGAATAATATGAAATTTGAATACGGACTTCCAACCTTTTTTTAACTTTTTTAACTATTCTGCTTAGCTTTTTTTAAGTTTTTACAACATGTACATACATAGACCTTAAAATACATTACCTTCCTTCTTATCACAAAAAGAAGATACATAAAACCAGTAATTCCGCGTCCAATAAGCAAATCACTTTTTTTAATTAACCCTTTTTATTTCTTCATAGCTCACGCATTAATTAACTTGGTTTTAATCAACATAACTCCATGATAATGATCGTAACATTTTTGATTACACATTTTTACTTGTAACCTTGACAATTATAATGTGACATAATATACATACCTCACTATAACAGCATGATATACGTAAAATATATACACATAGTGACATAAAAATGGGTTTTTAGTATCTTCACGCCCATATCCCCAAAACGGTCGACAGCGGTGACACCAAGACACCCACGGCTAGCCGAAGACACTAAGTCCCACAATGTGATAGGTGGCAAGCCTCTCGTCAACCGGGCACATATCCAATTCCAAGTTACATTTTTATTAGAAAATCGGAAAAACTACAGTATATTCTTTTTGTTACTCGATCCAGAAATTGAACCTGGGAATTGAACCTCATGAAGTAAAGTCTAACACGTGGGCCTATCGACCAAAGAGGCGATACAGAGATTTTTCTATATTAGAGTTCATCGAACTAGCATACGTATCTCCTGTTGGTAAGAGACAACCGTGTCTAATCAAAGATGTTATTGGTGCGTCGCTGTCCCGTAGCCGGGGTGTAAAGATAATTGTGCAAGCACCGGCTTTAAGTTCATGTCTAAGTTTTCCACAACATTACCTTCGACAACGAAACACGCTATTTTTTTTTCAAATTAAATCTAACCCCAAAGTAACCAAGTTATTTGCTTGTGTTATGGATGTTAGTCAACTATTGTTATACATATAAATACGTAAATAGATACCAGAATAAATTTAATAAACAACCAGACCCGGACATGCAGACATCTAAATGTTCATCACAGAAATGCCTGCCCCCGTCGGGAATCGAACCCGAAAATTGTATGAAGAAATTGATGAATGTGGCAGAAGCTAGGCAAGTCTGCAGATATCGTTACATTTATAACTCGATGCCCTCTGCCTCCTGCACAAGGGACTTGGCGTGAATAATAGACATGTTTGTATCACCGTAACAACAGCTTATTTACTTCCAAATTATAAAGAAACAAACTCCAAGTATGTAACAAGAAATTCGTTTCGCTTCAGCCATTACTAATTATTTCGATTGAAAAATGACGTTTTATTCTATTATTGAATATATTGTTCCTTTCTTTCACACATTTTATACAGCTACTAGCTGTTCCGGTTAACCTCGTTCCGCCCGTTCAGTTTGTATGGGAAAAATTAAAATGTCGTTTTTCCTAGTTTCCTCGCTGTTGTAAAGGATAAAATGTACCCCATGTCCATGTCGGTTATAAGCTACCTCTCCATCAATTTTCAGCCTAATCGGTTTTACTATTACGACTCTCTTTAATAGACAATTCATGTTTCATAATTATTTTTTTTGTGTTTTATTGTTTTTAAGGTGTATTCTGCTATTCGAGGCGGAGACAAATCCAACGAATCAAAAGCTATGAAAATTGGTCCAGCAGATCTCGAGTTATAAGTATTGTAACAAACCCGACTTTGTTTTATATATATAGATAAAACCACAATAATCACACAGCTTTGCTAATGTAAGAAACAACCATAGCCTTTAATAGACCGCCTCTAAACTAAAACAAAAAACTAAAGGATTTTACGGGAGAGAGGGCCAAAAGTCAAAATATAAATTGTTATTTAGTTCTTTAGCGGGTAGTCCGATTTTGTTCGTTCTTTTTTATTCTGGAGTATGTACTTTGCAGGTTGTCCCGTAAATCAAGTTATATTTTGTTATTTAGAAATTACAGACATGGTACAGTATTTGAAATTTACGAAATTTGGCTTTACTTTTATAAGCATAATAATAACCAACTAAAATTGCTTATTATTATAATGATTTGCCTTAAGTTGTACAAAACATAAATTACTTTTTATTCATACTGATTTGTTTCTCACGCACACATTGACACATTATTCATACAGGGTTCTGAAGCAACAGCCAAATTTTGAGAAACATTTCGAAATCGATAACACTTTCGATCTATATAAAAACTAAAAATAAAAAAAAATCAATTTACAATTTTTATTTTTAATTTTTATTTTATTTGCGTCATAGCGTAATAACAAGTGAAACATTTTTGCAGACTGGTTTAAATGTGATTGCTTATAAAAGTAAATATAACATTTGGCAATTAAGATTTAAAATGTACAATTATTTTAGCCTAAACTCCCTTATATTAAAATGTGGCAGGTTCTTTCAAAGTTACCATTATACAGGGTAACTTTGACCACAAATAAGACCCGCTCGCCTTCGTGAGTTGTAAGCTCTGTAACACTCAATATAAAGTTACCAAATAACTTGAAATTAATCTATATATTAACACGTGATGCTAAAACTTTGGACCCCTTTTTACGAAAATTGCGAGGACGCAGGAGCATAAATTTTATGTGTAGGAGAAGTGCAGAACGCTAATATTTTTCATTAATAATGCTTAGAAAGTACATTAAATCAATAAATAAAACATTACCCACACTACCACGCGTTTGACACACACAAACAAATAAATTGATGATAACGATAAAAGATCACAGATGGCGCACTAAAAGGTTTGGAAACAAAGTGGTTGGTCTTGAGAAATGAAGATGGCGTTCTTATCAACAAGTTATTAAAATTTATTATGTTCGAACTTCGAAGATAATTAGAAATTTTAACAAAGAGTAACTTTAATTGTAGTTCTGTTTGGGTTATTGTTTTCATTTGTTACACCGAAGATAAAATACGCCCTCTATAATTATGCAGGCGACTGCTTCTAAATTCGGCCAGTCCGGTCGTGCCCTATCCGAACCATACCTACAGATAAACGGCTGCTTAAATAACATGTAAGTGGTATTTGTCATTGTTGTATCATTCGTCATCCATTCGGCTATAACTCACAAAGCCTTTTGTGCTCTTTTACATTATATTCATTGTGGCGCTAAAGCAAAATAGGCGAGGGACTTGTTAAAGCGCCAGGGTTTCGGACTAAATTTTAAGCAATATGGCCAATGTAACACGAAATAATCTAATTTTATCACCAGGCCTTGGCGACAAATGTTTAAAAAAGTCGATGAACTGTTTAATATTTAGGTACCTTTATCATCTTTCGCTATTTTTTATCTAAATAGTCGTTTAGGATTTATAATCGTTTAAATAAATAATCGCCTTTGCTTTCTCTTAGGCGCATTCGGTCTTTTTTTGTAATAATGCGTTTTTAAATATAAAATAAAAAATCCAACACGTGTGTCCTTGGCGGTTAGAAAATAACAATTACAATAACTAGTTCCACAGTTCTTTGATAATGTCAATCGTGAATGCTATTTATGTATTATAATACAAAATGTAGTTAAACGGCGTCATATCGTAACAATATGATAAAATAGTTCCGACAGCGTAATTACATATTTTAATGCGATTAGGTTCATTTATTTATGCATGATAATCGTAAAAGAGTATCTGTCTGTATTGTGTTAATGATTATATAGCTATTCCGCTATGCATCACGCGCATCACTAGAAACGTGTCCCAGCACTAACATTGTGCGTAAGAAATGTCATCGTAGTTTGGCGCGAAACTCCATATTCTTTTTGTTAGGTATTTACACATTTTGAAAGATCGTTTTCGTTATTTTAATATTTCAGTAATAGTTTAGGACTATCAGAGCATAACCATGAGTTGGTACAGATTACGTTCGGTAAGTTACGTGTCGAAATCTATGGCACTTTTGGTCTAAAAATATGTTTTGTCTTAGTTACCAATAGAGGCGCTGTTCAAAGTTTTCATAAAACTAAAAGTATCTTCACGCCCATATTCTCGAAGAGGTAGGCAGAGGTACAACCAAGGCACCCACGACTAGCCGAAGATACTAAGTCCCACAATGTGATAGGTGGCACGCCTAACGCCAACCGGGCACAATTCCAATTCCGACCAACATTTATTTTTATTAGAAAATTAGAAAAATCTAATTTTCTTTTTGTTGGCCGACCCGGGATTCGAACCCGGGACCTCATGCAGTCAAGTCCAACACCCGGACTGCTAGACCATAGGCGATTAAAAATTATTTCAAAGAAATTAAACTTGACAAGCCGTAAACTCATGGTAAGGACTCAGTTGACGGTTCTTACCTCTTTACAAAACTGAAGCAATAACATATTATATAAACGTCGTATATACGAGTATATGTTATGCATTTCGCATATTATTTAATTAATCAATAATCTATCCCATTGTCTGGTTTTAACAACACAACTAAAAAACCGGCTATGTATCTATTTGTTTAAAGTAATCTTTGAAACTGCAGGACAACAAATTACGACGTGTAATGGAAAATAATTTAAAGGCAGTAAAATGTAACAAGATTCTCCAAAACCGACTACCAATTTCACTACATTTTTACGCTAATATGATAATTCTTTTTACAAAAGATTGCTAATGATTCCGTGGGGACCCTCCACATAAATCGTGTCACAATATCGTCAAGGTAGGTACATGCAAATGTATGCATTAAAAAAATTAAAAAAAAAACACATACTTAGCCGAAGTGAGAACCTCGTCCTTTTTGGAGTTGCTTAAATATAAGTCTATTGAAAATTTTATTACCAAATAGCCGATATTCAAATCTATAATAGGTACTACTTATCATGAGTTTAAATGTAGAGTAAAAGTATCTTCACGCCCATATCCCCGAAGAGTTAGGCAGAGGCACAACCAGGACACCCACGAATAGCCGAAAACACTAAGTCCCACAGTGTGATAGGTGGCAAGCCTATCGCCAACCGGGCACATATCCAATCCCGAGCAACATTATTTTATTTAGAAAATTGGAAAAACCAATTTTTTTTGTTGCCCGACCCAGGATTCGAACCCAGGACCTCATCCAGTCAAATCCAACACCTGAATCGCTAGACTACAGAGGCGATTAAATGGAGCACGAACAAAGTTACGATCGTAGACTAGTAGTTGATTTGAGGTTAAAATAACATTATAATAAAATGATACTATACATTGTGGTTGAATCATAATACCTATCGTCTCTGTGGTCTAACGGTTCAGTTGTTGGACTTGACTGCATGAGGTTCCGGGTTCGAATCCCGGGTCGGGCAACATAAAGAAAATTGGGTTTTTCCAAATTTTCTAAAAAAAAATGTTGCTCGGGATAGGATATGTTCCCGATTGGCGATAGGGTTGCCACCTATCACATTTTGGGACTTAGTATCTCCGGCTAGTCGTGGGTGCCCTGGTTGTGCCTCTGCCTACCTCTTCAGGAATATGGGCGTGAAGATACATAGGACATAGCTACCCGCGATAACGGGTTAGAAAGGCATCAAAAATTTCGCCACGGGACTTGAATCCTCAGTAGCTCAATTGATTAGAGCATTCGTCGGCTTGAGACGAAAGGTTACAGGTTCAAATCCATTTTTTCTTTCTTTAAAATTTATAGAAGATACATCATAATACCTACTTGACTGTAAACCTCATCTGCGATCCCTATATGTAACCATCTTTTATGTATGAAGACAGCGAATAGGTCCACGACTCTCCTGATGGTAACAGACGGCCGTGGCTTATAAACACCATAGGAGACACTATTGAACTTCGTCATGATGCTCAGAGAATATGAACATGAACAGCTTTTATACTATGTGATGTTGCCCTTAATCCCCAAGTTACCTAAAAGGTAGATTCCATTGGAATGAATGACAGATGAAAGATTGACAAAGCAGATTACAATGCGAATGTGGTGTGTAGGTACCCGGGGAGACCAAGGCTGACATTTCACGATCAGATCAATCGGATATTATCCGAGGGTGGTGTCAAGAGTCTCTGAAACCGGCGTGTTTATATGAAAAGGGTAATGAATGTGAAGGAAATCTGGCATTCGATACTGTCTACCTAACCTGTAAGTATTATGGCGTGGAGATATCTATGTACGTCTAGATTCCATTTTTTTAAATATGATGCAAAAGGATTACGTTATTTGCAAAAAAAGATGGACGCTCTTTTTCAGTGGAAGCAGTAACGTTTTACGCGTTTAATCTATGGCCGCCTCTTACATGCTGCTGGGCAAGAAAGTTAAAAAAAAATAAACCTCGACTACTACATGTAATAAGGCTAAGATCCATTTGAATCACGCCAGCTTTCAAACAAGAAAATCTTCATCAAAATCTGTTCATCGCTTTAAAAATTATAATAACATATACCTACACATACATACATACACATACATACATATATACATGCACACATATATATGTACATATTTATATTCAAAATGTAAATTTATATGGCACTCGATACTCTGCCTACCCCGTAAGGGACTTGGCGTGAAGATATGTGTGTATACAAATTTATAATTTCACAGATAGGCAGACGTGGTCTGGATATACCTATGCCATTGGTCCAATTAAAATTATATCAAGAATTAACCACTAGTTTTTGAGTTTTAATTACATAATATTGCATATTTTATTGTTTCCATGTATGACGTAATAATTTAAATGGAATAGGTTTTTTTTTTTTTCAGAAAAGAAAAGACGGATAGTAAGTTACGTATCTGTTATAAACCTTGTTGGACGGACGGAACGGACGGACGTCCATGTCCAAAAAAACATTCATGTCGATACATATATGTACATTTTACATCACTATGCTTTTCTTGCTTTACTGATTGTCAAAGGGCAAATCACTAATCGTCGATTTTCTAACCTTTTGTTGCTAAGATGATATTAATAATTATTGAAAAATAACAACGGTTACTAGGTCACTGAACTACAGGAACACTATCTCTTACCGTAGAGAGGTTATCGATATTTTCCGTACACCACTAATTGACTACAATTTGGTACAAGTTTGGTAGTATTTAACTGAAATTGAAATATCGTTCTTCTATCTCCATATACATACATATATACATTTTGTATGTAAAAAAATGAATACCCATTACCTGTGGTCATCTCAACTCGCCTGAACGGATGAACCAATTTTGCTAATTATTTTTCGTTGTGTTGGCCATTGTCAGAAGAAGGATCCTAAGAAAGAAAAACCGGAAAAATGTTGAGGAAAATAAACAAAAACAATACTTTGATTTTACCATACTATGTCCCAGACTATTAGTCATTTAAGGTGATATAAAGTTCACCCGGTCGATTAGTATATTAAACATTATGTTATAATTAAAAGTGTGTATAATAATTGAATGCTAAATTACTTTTAACAGAAATTGAAGTATTTTTAATATATTATCATAAAACTAAAAATGTTCAACGAACCTTCGCCAAAACTTATATGTAATTTATGTAAGAACCTTTTCGAAAACGTCAGCTTTCCGAAAAAATACGCATCGAAATCGGTCCATCCGTTTAAAAGTTATGATGCCATTGACAAACAGACAAACACACAAAAATTGAGTATTAACAAAACAGATTTGGTCGCTCTTTCATTCAAAAACATTTTTTTAAAATCGGTTAAGAAGTGACAGAGAAATCAATTAACATTTAAACTACTTAGGTACGTACAAAATTATAGGAGTGAAATTTTATACAGGTATTACGTCCTCGTTTTATAATAGTCAGTTATCAGACAATAGACTGTGCTCTCGTGACATCTAGAAACAGGTATATCAAGAGTGACTGAAAAATAAACAAATAAAAAAAGTTGAGAGGTGTCAAGGGACACCCGGATGAAACGAAGTTCTCCATCCCCCTTCTCTCTCTCAATCTCTATCAATCTCTAGTAATCTCTATCTCTCTTATAGAGAGAGACAGACAGAGAAACATGAAATAAAAAAAAATATATAAAAAAATAATAAAATTAAAAAATTAAAAAAAATGATAATAAAAAAATAGAAAATGAAAAATAAAAAAATTAAGGTCCCGAAGAGGTAGGCAGAGGCACAACTAGGGCACCCACGACTAGCCGAAAACACTAAGTCCCACAGTGTGATAGGTGGTAAGCCTATTGCCAACCGGGTACATGTCCAATCCCGAGCAACATTCTTTTGTTTAGGAAATTGGAAAAACCAATTTTTTTTTGTTACCCGACCCGGGATTCAAACCCGGGACCTCATGCAGTCAAGTCCAACTACTGAACCGCTAGGTCGTGACAACGTTTTCATAAGGTTTTTTTCCGTCTAGCCCCCATTCACAACGCGCAATAAGGAACTTCGTTCCAAAATGCATCCTCCTTTTCGAGTCAGATAAAAATATTCATACGCAATAATCAACATCTAGAGTAATACTAATAACACTAAATAAATGTGTAGAGTAATACTCTTACGAGGCTGCTGGTCGATGAGACAAACACCTAATGCCGCCGAATCTCGGACTTAAATTAGGGGCAGCATTAGTAAGCATTATTATAAAATAGACTTCGTATTTATCGACTAACGGCCAATATTAATAATCAATCCTAATCCAAAACTTGCTGTCCAAGAATGATATTTTGATCCATTTTTACGTTATCGCTTGCCAATAACATATCTGTGGACAGGATAAATATGGCAATTAGGTATGGGATAGGCCGCCGGATACGCAGCTATCTAGATTGCTTGAAATCCATTAGATTGAGATACATTATTAACATTGGCCGCTAGACGTCTATTAAATTGATTACTGAATGTTATTTCTTTATTTCATTGTATATACGTATCTTGACGTTATGCTTTAGTATGGCAAACAAGCACATGGCATGCACATCGCTTAATTTGTCTAAAGATCTGATTTATCTATTTATTAGTCATTCTGTGCTCGTAAGGTACGAAATAAAAATATTTAATTGTACGTACTTCAAAAGAAGTTAATTACTAAAATTACTCAGTTAAACAATAGAAGACGCATCTGGTACGAGTGACCGAATATTCTCGTGCTGCATTTCGAATGCCGGAAATGGTTTTTATGAATTTCTATGAATCTTCGGCTAGTCGTGGGTGCCCTGGCTGTGCCTCTACCTACCACTTCGGGGATATGGGCGTAAAGATACTTTTAGCTACAATACTCGTAGTATTACGTTGATTTTCACAGTATCAATTATTTTAGGTACTTCAGGTATCAGATTATGTAAATTATCATTATGATGCAAAACTTGAGACAAGTACTTCAGTCAAAGCCAAACTGACAATACTTCATAAAGATACTTACTTACTTACTTACAAGTATGCTTTAGGATTAGGTTCGATTTGTGTAATTTGTCCAGGAATACATTTCATTTTTTTTTATGATATTGGAAGGCAAACAAGCAGACGGATTTCCTGATGTTAAGAAATTCACGCCGCCTAAAGACACCAAACGTGGTAATGGTGCGTTGCCAACCTAAGGCCGGGATGTTAGGCCTCGAGCAAAAGTAAGTTTACCGGCTACTTTACCCTCCGAACTGGAACACGTCATGACGTTATGGCGGCAGGAATAGGACAGCGGTGGTACCATTCCGGGCGAGTCGCTGCTAAACTCTACCACCTAGTCAGATGTCACGGTGTCAGTGACGGTGAACCTATGCTTGGCTTTT
>NJDC01003295.1:68484-81089 GCA_002245475.1 Calephelis virginiensis
GTGGCCCACGTAGTTTATGGTTCCACAGGAAATTTTTTTTTTGGGATGAAATATGCTATGAGTTAGTCCAAGTTAGCATCTATATGTGAGCCAAATTTCATGAAAATCGGTTCATCGGTTTTTGCGTGAAGGGGTAACAAACAAACATACAAACTTGCATTTATAGTATATTATAAATAAATATCCCTGGACAAGTTACACAAATTGGATCTAACCCCAAAGTAAGCAAATTATATGCTTGTATTATTGGTGTTAGTCAATGATACGAATACGTACAAATACTTAAATTGATACCAGAATAATTTTAATAAATATTCATCCTACAAATGCCTGCCCCCGTCGAGAATTGAACCCGAGGGTCGCAGTCAATCGGTGTAGTTACTAGTTAGTCGTGTACGCTAACCACTTGACCAACAAGGAATGATATATACAAGATATAGAAGAGATATGCCTACTTAGATTAGGCAAGAACCTTAATTTATGATTTGGATAGTAACAATTGTACCTCATATCACTCGTCAGAGACATCAATTTGTGAGTATCAATTGTTACATCAGCTAAATTTGTTGCTGGGTCTCCAATGTGGTATGTGAGTCAGAGATAATGTTATTTATCCAATACTTTAGCCACCAATTATTTTGACCTAATTTAGTATCGTCCCTGCGACAATCTAATTTCTCGTAAAACTGCATATAAGTAAAACTTTCAGGTATTTTTTGAGACTTTACGGTGCTTAGTAAAAGAAGAACTTAGTATGCAACTTTTTAAGCTATTGCATAGCGTCTATCGCGGGTCTTGAGCGTGGAGACTGAATCCAGAAATTTCGTAACGAAAGTAACCTAACACCCACTCTGACCGGCACAGCGGTGATACTTTTTAGTTTTGGCCATCTATCGATGAATAGCACAACTTTTAATGGCTTTTTGATCACGCTTGTCTCTTTAGTTCAGCAACTCGCCTTTAGGTGGCATTACTGCGCATGCGTAATCCCACAATCTAGTGCCTGTTAATTCGATAGCTTTACCGCGGCAGTTTCCGAGTGCTACACGTTTTTGTTTAATCGATTATTGTAAATATGTCTTCTTTGTTATACGGTTTAAGAATAGATATCTACGAAATATTTTTGTCGTCTATTATTATATACTAGCTGCTCCGGCTTACTTCGTTCCACCCTTTCAGATGGTATCCAGAAAAAATGAAATGTTGTTATTTTTTCCTTTCCTTATAGTTGAACAAGATAAAAATTCTATGTTCTATGTTCTAAACTACCTTCCTGTTAATTTTCAGCCACATCGGTATAAATTTGTAAATTGATTACTGCAATAATAATCCAAGCTACCAAGGTAAAAAAAAAGAATTACTTCCGATTTTTTTGAATCTGCATCGATTTACATGAAACTTTGGAATTAAGCTTATCTTACCCTTATCTTCAAAATCTACTCTATTCTGACATGTGCAAATTACTATAAGGGTTGAAAACTACCCGTTATTGCAAAATTTCAATAAAATTATAAGTATAAGCATTTAATGAGTAGAACAAAACTTGTATGGGTTAATTAAAAGTTGCTTATTGCTTCAATACGATATTTATAATTTTTTAACCCTGTTTGATGAATTTCATCTCTTTTGTAACACCCCCTTTATAAGGTATGATAATAAATAATTCTTTTTTCTGACTTTAAAAAAGACTTTTTTTCTGGATTAATTATGTTGAAATAACTCATTTTGTTTTTGTTCAACACAAACATTTAACATCCCCAATTTGCAACCCTTATAAATCACCCCTTATTTTCCAAACAAATTGAAAAACATTATTTATATGTATATTATTTGATGACTTATTTCTTATGAAGGGATATTTTTTTTATTTGTACTTATTTGAATATTTTATTTTCAACCCCTATAAATCATCCCCTATTTCAAAAGAAAATTAAATAAAATACTTGCAGACGTACTTCGAAATGACATGACATATATATACACACACACACACACACACACACACACACAAACGCACATATAAAACGGATTCACCAAAAAACCGGATGAAGCCAGCTGCACGGTGTTTTCTTTCTTGTTCTCCGATGTGCACTTCCACTTACACTCAAATAACTACCTTGCTGCAAAATTAAAAAAATATACATTTTGTTTTTTGGCTGTATCTCGGTAAATTTTCAAGCCATTTAGTGGCTCAAAACGTAGTTTAATTTTTAAAACGGCAACGTTTAAAGGGTTCTAAAATGGCATCAGTCATATGTTAGGGCAAGCTTTGGAAGGTCCATATCTCATTTATTTTACAAGCTAAAAAAAATTTAAAAAAAGCAAAATGTCTGTTAATAAAAATCTAACCTTTGCTCCTTACTCATTTTGACATATATTCAATAGTTTTTCCGAAATTTTGAAAAAAATATAAAAAAAGTTAGAAAATTTCGTAATTAATTTTTCGACTTCAACCATATTTTTTTTCGAAATTATGCATTCTAAATCGTTCAAACTCTCACAAATCATTGAAAGTACATAAATAATTTAAAGCATTTTAAAAATACTTTGGAAAAGGTTATACGCTATTTTCTGTAAAAATTTACCGTTTTTCTGTTATTTGACGTTGAATTTTAAACAATTTCGTTCAAATAATATTCAACCTTCAATAAATCATTACTCGGTTTGTATTACGCCTATAATCAATTAAAAGGCACTAATCTCTTTGTTTTTTTATAGGCTTCATTTTTGGTTCTTACACTTTTATTGATGAAATGAATAGTTTTTGAGTTATTCATAAAAATCTATTAAAAACTTTTTTTTTTAAGAAAAATGCAAATTTTCAATCGCGTATAAACCGAAAACTATTGAGTTTTTTTTTTAAAAAATGCTTAAAACAAATTGTCTTAAAATTTGCTCATCTTTCAATTTCCGTGGTTATTTTAAACAAAAAAAATCACCCCCTAGTTGGGGTGGAACTCACTCCCAGGCAAAAAACACACATCGGGATAGGGTAGATTTTGCTTTTTGAGGTATTCCCTACATGCTGTCAAAATTTCATGAAAATCTATGCAGGTTCAAAAAATTCGGAGGTGAAAACCTTGGATTATATGTATCATAAAAATATGACGAATATTTTATTTTATACGAATTTGCTTTAATGTGGTATATGTTTCGTATTTTAATGTTAATACCTACTTTAAACCGCTATTTAATAAAATTAACTGTAAAACGAATGTATCTACCAAGTTCGTGAACATTTTACATATTACGTGTTTTTGTAGTTTTAAAAATTATAATGTAAAGAATCCTAAATAAACGCGTCTTTTAAACTGACTCCCCAAAAAAGGAGGAGGTTATTAGTTCGACTTTTTTATAATATTGGAAGGCAAACAAGCAGTCGGATTAAGAAATTCACGTCGCCTAGGGACACCAAAGGTGGTATTGGTGCGTTGCCAACCTGAGGCCGGGATGGTAGACCTCGAGCAAAAGTAAGGTTACCAGCTACCGTACCCTCCAAACCGGAACACGTCAACGACCAGCACTGACGTTATGGCGGCAGGAATAGGTAAGGCGGTGATACCAATCCAGGCAAGTCGCTGCGAAACTCTACCACCTTGTAGGATGTCCCGGTGCTAGCGTCGTTAAGCTTATGCGCGCCTTTTACGAGCTATATATTTTTTTAAGTGTATTAATCGATTTGACTATAGTTTCTAAAGTGATTTAAAAGTTTTTTTCTTCGGAAGAGCGTACTCTCGAGGTTTTCCTATTGCCATTACATCTGAATTTGATAATGAAACCTGATGGAAAACGAGAAAAAACTTAATTATGTGTTGGTCCAGGCTCTTGTGTAGAATAGACCATCTGACTTCCTGTGCCAGGCAGCTCGTAAAAGGCGAGCATAGGCTTGCCGTCACTAACACCACAGTGTTGTCACAACATCTGACTAGGTAATAGAGTTTCGCAGTGACTTACCCGGATTAGTACCACCGCCTATTCCTGTCGCCATAACGTCATGACGTGTTCCGGTTCGGAGGGTAAGGTAGCCGGTAAACTTACTTTTGCTTGAGGCATAACATCCCGGCCTCTGGTTGACAACGAACCATTATCACCTTTGGTGTCTCTAGGTGGCGGTAATTTCTTACCATCAGGAAATCCATCTGCTTGTTTGCCTTCCAATGTCATAAAAAAATTATCGAAATCGAAGTCATTTTTTCAGTTTTAAATTCATTTTAGCTATCGCCGTTGTCATTTTCCATGCTGTAGAGAAGGATAACCAGTAGACTTGCACATATCCGTATGATCCTGGTTATAATCTATGGTGCATAGGCGACGTATGTCTCTTGCTAACAGCGAAGATACCTATTCATTCGAAGTCTTAAAACAAAATAATACTAAATTTAAAATTGTTTAATAATCCCTTACAAAATTGATACGAATAGCTGAGAAGTGAGAACCATCTCGATCACGTCAGCTTTCTAACAAAAAAAAATATATTGAAATCGGTCCACCGTTTCAAAAGTTATGATGCCACAGGCAGACACACACAGACATGTCAAACTTACAACACCCTCTTTTCCCGGTCGGAGAATTCAACTTAACTTTAAAAAAAAAGTATCTTCACGCCCATATCCCCGAAGAGGCTGGCAGAGGCACAACCGGGGCACCCACAACTAGCCGAAGACACTAAGTCCCACAATGTGACAGGTGGCAAGCCTATCACCAACCGGGTACATATCCAAACCTGAGCACCCTTTTTTTATTAGAAAATTGGAAAATCTAAATTTTCTTTTTGTTGCCCGGCCCATGATTCGAACCTGGGACCTCATGCAGTCATGTCCAACACCTGAGCCCCTAGTTAAGTTTCGGGGAATTACATTTTTAGTTAAGTTATCTAACTTAGAAATAGGGAGGTCTCTGCTTTTAACCCCCGACAGAGGGCGTTATTAGATTGATATATATCTGTATGTGTAGGTCTATCTCTTTTACCGTAATAGTGCTTCCACATGGAATAATACATTGGTTTGCATCCGTGTGGAACGTAGATTTAATCCAAATTTTGATTTTCAACCAAAGTTTCCACCATGGTCACCTATGTGTTAGTCCAGGCTTCTTTGCAGAATAGACCATCAGCCTTGCTGCCAGGCAGCTCGTAAAATGCGAGTATATGCTTGCAGTCACTAACACCGCATCTAACTAGGTGGTAGAGTTTCGCAGCGTCTCGCCTGGATTTGTACTTACCTTACCTATTTGTGCCGTTATAACGTTAGTGCTTGCCATTTACATGTTTCGGTTTGGAGGATAAGGTAGCCGGCAAACTTAGACTAAACTGCTAGAAGTCTAACATCCCGGCCTCAGGGTGTGTTCAGATGCCCCGCGCCGAGCACGCACACGCGTTGAGCCCGCCCTAGACTCGCGCTCAGCACGCGTAATGCATCGCGCACGCGTCGCACCCGCTTTTACTAGAGACAGTCAATACAACACTAGCTGAAGCGCAGGCGCAAGGCGTGTGTTGCGCGTGCGCAGGGTGCGCGCGGGGTGCGCGCGTGGCAAGCGCTTGGCGAGCGCGTGGCGTAGGCGGATTGATTTGGTTAATGCAATTTGAGAATATTAGTGCCCTATTGTCACAGGGCTCAAATTATGTCGAAAAAAATCAAAGCGTGATGGCGAGCGTGGCGTGCGCGTGTCGTCTGAACGCAGCCTCAGGTTGGCAACGCACCATTAACACCTTTGATGTTTCTAGGCGGCGTAAATTTCTTACCATCTGGAAATCCTTACGCCAACGCCATAAAAAAAGACGTAATGACAGCCGCCTGGATGATGCTTAAAGATACCGTATTTTACTTAACAATTTATAAGACTGACGTACAACCGTAAATAATTTATTCGATATGTTGTTTACGAGATCACATTTCCGCAATTACTGGTTTAAAATTCTATCCGTTCTACAGTAGAATAATATGACGATCACGGAAACATAGTATGTGCTCTGTATATGTTATATGTTAGAATAGTTTACGTGCAGTAGCAAAAACCGACTTCAATATTTCACTTCGTCGCGATTTAATCATTCTTATTTCAAACTAGCGGCCAGCCCCGGCTTCGCACGGGTATGAAATATGCAAATGAACCTTCCTCTTTAAACACTTTCTCTATAAGAAAAACTGCATCAAAATCCGTTGTTTAGTTTGAAAGATTTGAGCATACAAAGGGACATAGGGACAAATAACGCGACTTTGTTTTATACTATGTAGTGAAAGTAGCGATTCCGAGATTGTCTCACGTACGTTTTACCAACATCCCATTTAGTTTTTTTTGTGTATATAATTGTATTATCTTTCTTTTTTAATGTTGTACTTTGATAAGACTTTGACTTATTGATAAGAACACCATCTTCATTTCTTAACACCGACTATTTTGTTTCCTGAATAGTTAGTGCGCCATCTGTGGTCTCCTATTATCAACATCAATACATTTGTTTGTGTGTCAAATACATGGTAGTGTGGGTAAGGTTTTATTTATTGATTTCATGTACTTTATAAGCATTATTATTGAAAAATATTAGCGTTCTGCACTTCTCCTACACATAAACTATAAGTGTGCCAAATTTTATGCTCCTGCGTCCGCGCAATTTTCGTAAAAAGGGATCCAAAGTTTTGGCATCACACATCAATATATAGATTATTTTGTAAACTTTACTATTTAGTTGCAATTCAAATGAAATGAAATGAAATTTATTTATTTGCGGAATATGTGTGTTATTGAGATGTTACAAAAATATTTGAGATGTTGCAAATGATCGATTACTATTGTTTTATACCTCATGTCTACGGAACACTAAAAAACGAGATCATGAAATACGTAGGCAGTAAATGAACAACAATTATTTATTTATCCCGGAAGAGGAAACATAAACTACTGACCTACATTTTTCCCTCGTGAGGATAACATGCATTATGAAAATTATTTTATAGTAGCCGGAGACAAAGCCCACACATTTTTCCGTTTGATGGATGGGGGGTCTAATTCATATTTCATCAAAACTGCAAGACTCCGGTATTGTCCCCAGTCGTATTTGAAAGATAAAAGGCCCGCCAAACAGCTCGTCAGATGCGAACGTTAGTTTCACCTGGTTTCACTAACACCGTAGCTTTTTTGTTAGATCGTACAGTTTTGCAAATTCTCTCTTGGATTGATGCCACCATCTTATCATGCTGATATAATAATTTCGCTCTATTCAACGTCGTGGTACTGTCTAGACGGTATGGCCGGTATCCCTGTGTACACAACGACTTAATATCCAAGCAAACTGTGGGCAAGACGCCATCAACCTCTCTGGTTAGGTTACGTATAAGTATTTTAAAGCATTAGGGAATCTATCAGGATGTCATATTTATGAATATACATTTTCAGGCCGCCAGATCTCAAATTTATAAAATAAATCAGGTCTGACGGTCTTTGGATCTCAAATTATTCAATGGCATTAAATTTTCGTATCATGACATTTTCCACACGAGACTATCATCTCGCGACAAAATAAGGCAGCTTTTATAAAATTTAACTCTTACAACTCTAATAACAATATAGCTGCTTTGTAAAATTCAACTCTTACAACAATATGGCGGCTTTATAACATTTAACAACTTGTTCAACAATATAGCTGCTTTGTAAAATTCAACTCTTACAACAATATGGCGGCTTTATAACATTTAACAACTCGTTCAACAATATAGCTGCTTTGTAAAATTCAATTCTTATAACAGTATGGCGGTTTAATAAAATTATTCATCTCTTACAACAATACGGCGGCTAAGTAAAAAACAACTCTTATAACAAAAAAGCAGCTTTGTAAAATTCAACTCTTAAAACAATATGGCGGCTTCATAAAATTCCACACGTACAACAATATGGCGGCTTTATAAAAAT
This sequence comes from Calephelis virginiensis, assembly GCA_002245475.1. Taxonomy (NCBI): domain Eukaryota; kingdom Metazoa; phylum Arthropoda; class Insecta; order Lepidoptera; family Riodinidae; genus Calephelis; species Calephelis virginiensis. The sequence continues at coordinate 76,390 of NJDC01003295.1, forward strand.
GTAAAAGGCCAACGTTCGTGCAAACCGCTTCATTAGTCCCTATTTGCCTCTCACGCAAATTTTATAAGCTACAATTTGCTTCGTCATTTCTATTGTCAACATTGAAATATGTAAACGACATCAATTCCGAAGCGAGCGCCATCATTATTTAGACCTCGTCGCAAAGTGACGAAAAACCAATAATTAGGCGTCACTTTTGTCAGCGTTTTTTACACTGTTCTTTTTGTGGTGAAACTCAATTTGCGAAATTAAATAAGTGCTTATTTTACGTTGAGTGTCATAAATTAAATATGTTCTTTAGTTTCTATTTTTTTCTTACTTTTGTTTATTTTATGACTAAGATTCACGTGTCTAAAACAGTCGGCTACATTTGCAATAAATTATTTTTTTGTTAAAATACTTGCGTTTTTTGCAAAAGTCATGTGAAAAGGTTTTCACATTTCATTTGTCAAAAATGTGAAACTTTCATATAGGTTAAGTGCAAAAATAAAAACTTTTACGTTTTTTTATTAATCTATTCTTAACCGTACTATCATTGAAAAAATCCGCACTCCCAAAGTGCAAGCAACCAACAGCAAAATCTACATTAAAGTTCCAAATATCCGTATTGCTTAGTAAAATACCTACTATAGTAGAATTTCTAAAAGAAGCTTTGCATATTAAGCATAAATTAATTTGTGCAGCTGATTTTTTTTTTGTTTTTGTGTAAAAAATGGTATGAAACGATAAAAATAAGATCTTTAACTATTTTTGAGTAAAAAACTTGGATGAATTTATATTCGCTTTGCTAGACCTTTCTTAGTCTTAATATATATTAAAATTCTTGTGTTCGTGTATTTGTCACTGAACTCCTAGACGACTGCACCGATTTTGATGAAATTTCTAGTGTGTTCAAGGGATTCGAGAATGGCTTAGATTCACAATTTGGTCTCCTGGTAAATGTTTTTTTTAATTAATTTTTTAATAATAAGTAGTTATTGATTTTGGAATGTTTCGTAATGGATCCGACAGACTGCGCTACTATCAAACCATAAAAATAAATCGCTAAATTAGTTGGTAAGCGCATAACTTCCGAACGACTGCACTGATTTGGCTTATTTCTTTTTTGTTGTGCTAGTTATTGTCAGAAGTAAGTTTTTATGAAGAGAAAAACCGGAAAAGTTGCAGGGAAAATGGGAAAAACAATACTTTATTTATTCCCATACAAAGTGAACCGAAGTTCACTGGGAACTGAAGTTTGACGGGACAGCTAGTTTTGAATAAAAATAACACTTTACTACGGCGTCTCATATATACTAGACCAGCTTGATTTTAACCAATGAGTTGTAACTTGTAGCAGATAATTATTTATTATATCCTACGGTTTGATAAATCTATCTAGGTATATATTAATACGTGATACCAAATCTTGGACCCCTTCTTACGAAAATTGCGCGGACGCAGTAGCATAAAATTTGGCACACTTATACTGTATGTGTAAGAGAAGTGCAAAATGCTAATATTTTTCAATAATAATGCTTATAAAGTACATGAAATCAATAAATAAAACATTACAAATACTACCAAACATTTGGCACACACAAACAAATGTATTGATGATAACGATAAAAGATTACAGATGGCGCACTAAAAAGTTTGGATACAAAGTAGTTGGTCTTAATAAATGAAGATGGTGTTCTTATCAAAAAGATATTAAAATTTATTATGGTCGAATTTCGACCAATGGGCGACTACTAGTATTTTATTATTATTTCTATTCGCCAGTGCCAGAAATAGACGATAGGACAAACAATAATTATTTTACTGGCTGTTTCCTAACCAAAAGAAGTGGAAATTTATAAGTTCATACCTTTAATTAGCACTTGGCAAAATTTCTTTTGTGTAGCCCTTTTTAACTGATTCCAAAGGGGTTCTAAATTCGAATGCACGTTTTTTTTTTATGTTTGTTACGCGATTACTCTGTCAATAGCTAACCGATTTTGATGGATGTTTTAGTAAGATAGGTCATGATTCTGAAGTGGTACCATATTAATTTTGTCATCATCAGTTTTTTAGTCTATTCAATCCTACTAGTGGTCGCCCGTTGGTCGAAATTCGACCATAATAAATTTTAATATCTTGTTGATAAGAACACCATCTAAATTTCTCAAGACCAACTACTTTGTTTCCAAACTGTATGGTGCGCCATCTGTGATCTGTTATCGTTATCATCAATATATTTGTTTGTGTGTGTCAAATGCATGATAGTGTGGGTAATGTTTTATTTATTGATTTAATGTACTTCATAAGAATTATTATTGAAAAATATTAGCGTTCTGCACTTCTCCTATATATAAATTATAAGTATGCCAAACTTTATGCTCCTGCGTCCGCGCAATTTTCGTAAAAAGCGGTTCAAAGTTTTGGCATCACATGTTAATATATACATATTATTCTATGACAACTGAATAAGTGTTATGGAAAATTACTGTTGTTACGGGTATTTAACCACGATAACCAACTCAATGCGAAGAACATAGTAATAATTCGCCAATGTCTATTAAAACAACTATATGTTCTCAACTATATAATTTAAAGTAATCATAGGTATGTTGCATAAACGGTCGTTGGACACGTGTTTCGTATGACAAGTACAATGTGACATTTTTAATTATACTAGCGGCACGCTATGATGGCCGATTTGACATTTGTATTGCATAAGTCAACATATATACCTATTTTCATTTTAATAAAATTTCATGAGTTATTACTTGTCATGCTAATTATATTATCACCTCTGTGGTCTAGCGGTCTAGGTGGTGACTTGCCTTCATGAGGTCCCGGCTTCGATTTCCCGGCAACGCACCATTACCACCTTTGGTGTCCCTAGGCGCGCGTTCTTACCATCAGGAAATCGGTCTGCTTGTTTGCCTTCCAATATCATAAAAAAAACAAATTTAAGACTCAATTCTTTTTTAAAGCGTATCTTTACTTTACTCAAATTTTTATGAGCAGACTTAAAAAGTTTTTATACAGTTCATTGATATATGAGACTTGAACGTTCAACATATTGTACCCTTGTTGTTTTATTCAAGGGTGGATTTACTGAAGCGCTTTGGAGCTTAAGGCTAGGTCCCAGGATTTTAAGATAAGAAAAATATGTAATATTTCAAAAAAGTCATGATTTTGAGAACCCGCGTGTACGACTATCGAATGGAACAGGGAATCCCCAGTCGCTTGTCTATGCCCGTTTTGTTTTTTAGCGGCTGAATTGACTACAGTAATATCCTAAGAAACAATAGTATTACAAATACAACTGATTTAGTTGAGTCGCATTTGGTTTTTTATCGAATGAAAAAAGAAACATTACATACATTTCACCATAATCACCATGAGAGATGGAGAGATATAGAAGAGAGAATAGGACTGAAGAAAAGTTTTGGTAAAAAAAATTTCCTAGCTGTTTATTGGTTCGGTCATGTGGAAAAAGTAGCAGATAAAATGTTGAGCAAAACTGATATGCAAGAATGCGTGAAGAGTGTATAGACACTGCATGAGCAAATTATTTTGGTTCTGTTTTAGGGTACTGTTAAGAAACTCCGAAACCGGTATATTTGTTAAAGAAAAGAATAATGAATGTGGAGGAAGCTAGACAACAACAATACAGCATGCAAGTGTAACATTTAATGAAAATCACTTTTTTAAAATAATTAAAGGTATTTTATGCAGATTTTTTAGTTTCTTATTCAAGTAAAATACGTTTAATCCTATTATCAGCTCTGTGAAAGTCGTTTTAGGTTCGGATCTTGGACCAATATCAACCAGTTTCTTTATCACGGTATTGTTTTATATACTTATAAATCATTAAGCTTATCTCCAGATCGATATCTATTTCCCGTCTTTGTATGATAATGACATAGAAACAATAGGACACAATTGCGTGACATAGTAATGGCTTTACCAAATATAGCCATAGCTTCACTTGGGTGTTTCTGACAAAAACCTATAGCTTTAATCCATTTTGTAGGTAACCATTTACGGCCACTTGTAATAACCTATCTAGCTACTACCATCTCAGACAAGTTATGAAAATTGGACGTAAATCGAGTAAACGCCAATTTAAATAACCTATTTGTGATAAGAGATTACGCTAATGTAGATCAGTTACCACGCAACCACTGTTTTCTTTTCAATAATAATTTACAAAAATGTCTTATTAACAAAACTCTTTTAAACCTATCTCGAGGTATAGATGTGATATTGAAAGTTTTCTTTAGTCGAAAGCATTGTAAATATTGTAGTAAGACTTCTACCATTATAACACCAGTAAACACCAGTATGCGTATCTAAGCAAAAATCACGAAGAAAAAGCAGGAACCTTTATTAGCCCTTAGATTATTATTGAATTAACAATTACGAACCAACAGAATCTCTATGTCATCCCATAGCAGGAAGAGACTATTTCCAATGACGACTGGAGGTCCTAACTAGACAGCTGTCCAAACACTGCGAGATGTACGCAAGGTGTGTCTGAACTCACTGAAGAAACATGGCTGCAACAGTTTTCATAGTTGCAGCCGTGATAAACAAACCACTAACTTGTGGTCATTAATATCGCACACTTCACAAACTCGTCACTCTGGTTCGACAACCACTACGCCAACCATACTCATGACCACCGAAATTACACCTCGCTCATGACCTTAATTTATATATACCCT
>NJDC01003295.1:81814-111874 GCA_002245475.1 Calephelis virginiensis
AGTCAAAAGCATTGTAAACATTGTAGTAAGACTTCTACCATGATAACACCAGTAAACACCAGTATGCGTATCTAAGCAAAAATCACGAAGAAAAAGCAGGAACCTTTATTAGCCCTTAGATTATTATTGAATTAACAATTACGAACCAAAAGAATTTCTATGTCATCCCATGGCAGGAAGAGATTTCCAATGACGACTGGAGGTCCTAACTAGACAGCTGTCCAAACACTGCGAGATGTACGCAAGGTGTGTCTGAACTCACTGAAGAAACATGGCTGCAACAGTTTTTATAGTTGCAGCCGTGATAAAAAAAACCACTAACTTGTGGTCATTAATATCGCACACTTCACAAACTCGTCACTCTGGTTCAACAACCACTACACCTACCATACTCATGACCACCGAAAGTACACCTCGCTCATGACCTTAATTTATATATACGAGGGCCAAACTGAAAGTTTTTAGAACTGGCAACTTAAAAGCATTATATTAAAAAAATAAGTTTTTTTAATTTTGAAAATAGAACTCTTTACCAATAATATTGAGTAAACATTTCATTCATTTGTCATGTGTTTTACGATTTGGCGGCAAATTGAAAATTGTCTGTGCACGTCAGAATGAATTTAAGCCGAGAAAGTTTTCGTGCAATGATTTTTTATGACTTTCGATGTCATATAATTCAACAAGAAAGTTATGATTGACTTCGATTGGCTTTTCACGATGAAGCCCCATCTCGTGCCACAGTTTACAACTGGTTTAATGAATTCAAACGTGGTCGAACTAATCTCACAAACCAAATATGGTCTGGTCTCCAATATATCTATATTGACCGTGCGTGCATAGATTACAATATGTGTTATTACCAACAAAACCACTGCTGGTAGGATATATAGCAATCGGGCAGGGACTCACTGCCTTACTTGTTTCTGCTACCTTATTGACGAAGTCATGTTCCGGTTTGGAGAGTAAGGCGACCCGGTAGACCCGGTTTATAGGATAGTGACGTACCTATAACATTTATTATGTCTACAGGGTAAGGTTGTCTATTAACATCAGGAGAGCCGTGCCCTTGTTCGCTGTTCATAAAATCTATCCAAAATATAGTAGTAATCGCGTAACAAACATACAAAAGGCACACATGATAGCTTTCTCATTTTTGGATCCGGTTAAAATTTGTTTCGCTTTAAACTGGATACAAATTCCTTAAACAATTTAATACACGTTTCACGTTCTAATCCATCTTCACAACAATGTAAATATCGTTGGACTATACATCGTTGGAACATATATTTTTCAAGCTGTATTTTGAAGCAAAATTCTTCAACGCTTTTCGAGGTAAAACGATTCACTTCATACGTTGAAAACTTTATTTACATTTAGTTGGTAGCTATCACGTTAGCAATCACAATATGAGTAAGATCCTAGAGCCTCCAGAACTAATTTATGTGTTTAAGGCCCCATACTTAGCCAGAAGAGCCAATCACCGCACTCCCCCGTTCCATAACTACTATGAAATATTGCGCTCTAAAGTAAACGTCTTAAGCGCCAAATCACTATTTTTGACACTATAAAAGTAATTTGAAAAAAAATATAAAAACTGAAACAGTTATCTTTTAGGTATAATACTTATCTATGTTTATGTTAAATCTGGTGTCGATATTTTCATAATTGAAGTAGACAGTTGGGTTTTGCTTTCAAAAAAGGGTTAACTTTTTGATTTTTTTCTATCAAGCAAAGTGAAATGAATCGTGTTTTGGAAACACTAGTCTTATAAATCATGTTAATGTTAATCTTGTGTATTTTTGTCGCCAAGATCCATAATTGCTTTGTATGAAAAAAAACAGTATATTGCTGACGTATTTTAGCATACATGGCCCCTTAATGAATATTAATATATAATTGTTATATGGTAACTATAATGTTATTCATCAGATTTAGAGTAAGTAAGATAAGAAATAGAGAAGACCAGAACGCCCAGAAATATTTTCTGTGTGTAATGACTAATAATATATATGTATATATAGAAACTATTTGCCCGGTACGTGCTTCGCTACGTTTAAGCTGAAATGATATAACACAACAAAACAAAAAAAAACATCGAAAAAAATTTCGATATGGCAGCACAGTCCCCACCTGAAAAAAGTTACAATTTGACTGAAAATACCCAATAACAAAATGATCCGCCATTTTTTGAATTCATTTGTTACAAAAATACGATAAATGAAGAACCGCTCGACCAATTTTATGCAAACTTCACATAAACCATCTACTAAATTATCTGAACAAAGCCTACCTATTTGGTTTGGATAGGTGAGCCCGCTCTTGAGTTATAAAATTATAACGAAATGTGGCATTGATTTTTATACATATATATAATATAATAATAAATAATATATATGAATGACTAATTCTCGTGGTCATCGCACAGCGCCTTATCGGATGCACCAATTTTTCTAATTCTTTTTTTTGCCATTTTACTGCCTGGAGATGGTTCCTACGAAGAAAAAAAACCGGGATAATGGGAAGAACAATTCTTTACTCCACTAAAAATGTTAGTAGTTAACTATCATGCTAGTCATTACATTCAGAGTAAGATCCTATAGCCCCCAAAAATAGGTAAATTTAGCAAAAACTTGCAATTTTGTGGATTATTACTATAACAGCTTGATAACAATTATTCGAACCCACTAGCTTGAAAATTGCTATTATATTGAAAGGCCCATTGTTCAGGTAGCTCGAAACGTAGGTACTTAAAAATATAACGTTAAAGAAACGCTGGTATGCAAATATGTTTTAGAACACACATACATACATATCTTACACAGAATACGGAAATATAATTGAATCGTTTTTAAGAATATTTTTCTTGCCATTGTACTAATAATCCTCAAATTTTCTCCTAATAATCCTCAAAATAAATTAGGTCTGTTAGCTATCGGATCTTGGACTAATTTAAATGATATGTTTTTATAAACTTTTCTCTTATTTCGAATCTTTTGCTCGTCTTAAACCAATATTTTTTGTTTCCATTCACTTTTTCAAAGGAATCGCCTCTGTGATATAATGGTCCGGTGTTGGCGTTAATTATATGAGGTTCCAAGTTCGATTCCGTGTCTCCCAACTCAGAAATGTTTTTTTTTTTTTTCAATTTTCTAATAATAACAACGTTACCGGGTTTGGATAAACGCCCGTATGACGATTGGTTTACAACCTATCATATTATGAGATTAGTAAAGTACTACGGCTAATCGTAAAAAGGTGTCCTCTTCCTCCTTCTGATACAGACCTCAAGATTTTTTTTCAAAAAAAAATTTCAAGATTTTCAAATTTTAAATTATTATCATTAGTACAAACATATCTCAAGATGAAGATATTTTATTCTGGAACTTATAAATATACTAACGGCCCGCCCCGGCTTCGCACAATTATGAAATATACATATAACAGTAAAATCAGCAACATCCAGTTCCACCCTATACTAGATGTTGCTGTCTTTGCTTTTATATGACTGATATAAACCTTCCTCCTCAACCATTTTATCTATTTAAAAAAAAATGCATTAAAATCCGTTGCGTAGTTTTAAAGATTTAAGAATACGAAGTTACATAGGGACAGAGAAAGACTTTGTTTTATATTATGTAGTGATAAGAACTACTTATGAACCACTGACCCACAATTAAAATTTGGACCACAGAAAGACATACGACAAAAAATGACATTTTTCCGCGATACGTGGATCTGATTACCAGATTTATTGATGAATCGGCATATTGCGCAAAACCGAATTCACTAATTGAGTTATCCTATTAATATTATAAATGCGAAAGTTTGTAAGTATGGATGTATGGATGTTTGTTACTCTTTCACGCTCGAATGGCTGAACGGATTTGTCTGAAATTTGGAAGACAGATAGATTGTGACCTGGATTAACATATAGGCTATTTTAAATCCCGATCGCACACCGGGTTTCTGTGAAAACGCGGGCGAAGCCGCAGGTAGCAGCTAGTTTTAAAATAAACGCTCTCAGCAAAATAAACAGATTTAATTGATTGAAAGATTTACGTTATCTGGCACGGGGCTTTAACTTTCCTCTTTATAATGTGTGTTGTAAATCAGTATATAGAATACTAGCAGTTTCACGCAGCTTCGCCTGCGTAACTTGGCTTCTACTACACCGATTTTGATGAAACAAAGCCTGTGTCACTCAGGGATAATTTAGCATTCTAAAGATTTTTTAATTCGGTCCAGTAGTTTCGGAGCCTATTCATTTCAAACAAACAAACAAAAAAATCAAACATTTCCTCTTTATAATATTAGTATAGATGGGTATTATATTCTAACAAAGTCGCGATAAATTTAAAATACTGAACCGAAATTAATACTTTACTGTATTTGGGTTCCATCAAATAGAGTAAAGATTTAGTTGTATAATTAGTTGATGTTTTCTATATTTTTTGAATAATATAAAGATATTTTCTCCACACGTCGGACGAATTTTCGCCCATTTAACAGAAAAAGTTTTTATTAATCTGACAGTTTTAATCACCCGATGGAAAAAGATGGGTGTTTGTGTGTGTGTCTATGTTTGCATAGCTTTTGAACGGATGGACCGATTTCGATGCGGATTTTTGATTAAGATGATATGATAAGTCTATGACTTACGTAAATTATTTTACTTTGAACAACGCCTCTACCAGTAACTTAGAGAACTAAATATTCAGACCCAAGGATTTATACGCTATAGATTTCAATACGTAATTTACCAAACGTAGATTAAAGCAACTCATGGTTAAGGCTCTGTGTCTTAAGTTTTAATGAAATTATTGAATTTCATAGTCTTATTGCAAATAACAATATAACAGCGTTACTTCTAAATAATGGCTAATCAAAACCCAATGTCGGTTCGTTTGAAATACCTTCATCAAAGAACGTCAGAAACTAGAAGTTAATAAGTGAACCTTTCAACCCTTAACTAGTTGTATTGCTTATCAAACTAGTTATAATACTTACCAACATAATATATGCTATCTATAGTCAATTAATTAAAAAGGAAAAAAATATTTGAGTGAAGAAATTTTTGTCAAAAGTTATCTCTATTGATTAACGTTTGGTCCAGGAGCTTACGCTATTCCATGATCAGGATATACAGGGTAGTTTACATAGTTTGTATTGCTTTTAGTTTTTGGCATGAACGTTTTTGGAAATTACCCGATATTACAAAATCGAGATTAATTTATTGTAAACTAGCTGCCTGATCCGGCTTCGCTCGGATGGTACATTTTTTATCATAAATTGAGATGTAAGCTATCCTAACTTTCAAGTTGGATCAAACTGCACATGGTGTGCAAAGATTGAAATCGGTTAAGTAGTTTAGAAGTCCATCGCGGACAAACATCGTGACACGTTATTTATGTATATTAAGATTAAGGCCCCATACTTAGTCAGCCAGAAGAGCCAATCACCGCACTCTCCCGTTCCATGATAACTATGAAATATTGCGCTCTAAAGTAAATGTCTTAAGCGCCAAATCACTATTTTTGACACTATAAAAGTAATTTGAAAAATAATGTAAAAACTGAAACAGTTATCTTTTAGGTATAATACTTATCTATGTTTATGTTAAATCTAGTGTCGATATTTTCATAATTGAATAGACAGACGGGTTTTGCTTTCAAAAAAGGGTTAACTTTTTTATTTTTTTTTATCGAGCAAAATGAAATGAATCGTGTTTTGGAAAAACTAGTCTTATAAAGCATATTAATGTTAATCTTGTGTATTTTTGTCGCCAAGATCCATAATTGCTTTGTATGAAAAAAACAGTATATTGCTGACGTATTTTAGCATACATGGCCCCTTAATGTTTAGTCACTACAGAAAGTCATGCCAGGGTTTCCTCCTTACTAATGCTCAATTAGTCAGATTTGGTGGAAAGTAAATGCAGATACACTACTTTTTTTATGATTACTTAACTTGTACACTTTAACTAAACAAAATTTCACAAAATGCCACGAAAACTGATTAATTTCACTAAATATATACACAAAATTAAATAATTACGAGTGTGCCTCACAAAATGTAATAACACACAATGCAGTTTATTTTATAGGTTAGTATTCAAAACAATTGTTGAGCGTCCTGTATTGAGATTATTTTGAAAATACAGACAATCACTTCGAAAACAACAGACAGAATTCAGTTTTATTTTTAAGACGGCGGCGGTGCGAGCTAGATGTATGTCCTATTGTTCAGACCATGGCGGTTAAAAGGTTAAAAGTTATTGTATTATGTTAATTTTTGTAGCGTATCTAAAGCACATTAAAAAGAGAGATGTTGTAAGTTAGATTGATGTTTTTTTTTAATTTTAAGATTATTTCTTTATGTTTTGTACTTAAGTTGTTTTCAGTACACATAAAATTTTGTATGAGAGTGAATAAATGAAATTAAAATGTATTTTGTCGAATTCCAGCGACTCTGATCACGGCGGCGGCGGGTACCACGGTAGGCTGGACTTCACCGACTCTGCCGATACTGCTGGCAGAGGACTCTCCAATCAAAATATCCTTAGATGAAAGCTCATGGATCGCTTCACTTATGATTCTCTGTTCGGGTAAGTGTGTTTTATAAATTCGACATGTTGGTTTATGCCTGTGTTTGTGTGTGTGTGTGTATGTGTGTGAGTTTGTGTGTTTGTGTGTGTGAGTATTTGTGTGTGTTTATTCAATTATTCCTGATAGTACCTTAATATATCACATACATCACATACATACATATCTTGACGCCAAGTCCCTTACGGAGTAGGCAGAGAGTATCGAGTGCCAGACCTCACGATCCTGATAAACCTGTCTGGCTTCCTTCACATTCATTACCCTTTTCATACAAACACGCTGGTTTCGGAGACTCTTGACACCACCCTCGGATAATATCCGAGTGATCTGATCGTGAAATGTCAAGCTTGGTCTCCCCGGGTACCTACATCCATCCACATTCGCATTGTATATCTGCTTTGTCAATCTTTCATCTGTCATTCTTTCCACATGACCTAACCAGCGGAGCATGCCCTTTCGCGTTTTAACACCAACACTTTCTTTCAATTCCACTTTTTGTCAGATTACACTGTTACGAATGCGGTCAGCGAGCGTTACACCACAGATTTTCCGTAATGCTCTCATTTCGACCACATTTATATATCACATAAAGCAGCCTTTCCCAAAGTGGGCGATAACGCCCCCTTGTGGGCGATAACGCCCCCTTGTGGGCGCTGGAAGCCTAGAGGGGGGCGGTATAAATCTTGAAAAACGACGGGGGGGGGGCGCTACAAAACAACTGATTTTCAAAGTGGGCGTTACATGAAATAAGTTTGGGAACCTCTGACATAAAGGTATTAACAGGAGTATTTGTTTTTTTTTTTAATTTTAGTGGTATATTAAATTCCGTAGTAACGTACTCGTAAATTGCGAAAGTATTTTTGTTCGTTCTTCGCAACAGAACGATGTAAGATTAGTTAAAATGTGTTAAGATACCCAGGAGGCGTAAGATTGTTAGCATATATAATGTGTATATATAGCATATATATACACTAAATGCCTGCATTATCTATACACATAAAGGCAAATTCCCATTTCGCGTAGTGATCCCACTACGATTGAACGGATGGATCAATTTTGCAAATTTTTTTTCATGCGTTAGTTATTGTCCGAAAATTCTTCGGTTTCCGAAGGTTCTGAATGAACGAACTCTTCGTGGCAGTTATTGTTAAGGGATACGAAATTAACGGGTTTCAATTTGTAAATAAATTACAAAACAACTGAGCAAATAAAGGATTTGCTCAGTTGTTTTGTCATATAATTACATTTGTCTTCTTCTTCAATTAGTTTTTGGCATTCACGTTAGTATTTTGCCATTAGTCAAGTAAAGTAAAAATTGGTACCTATTCAATTAAAATTAGTTATAAGTCGTCAATAAGTCATGTTATTGACGATGGCCTAAAGCGGTGGCCTCATTACTCAAGCTCATATAATGAGATTTGGCATCAACGAGCAAATATACATTACGCTACTTTCTTCATGATTATTTCATTTGTGCACTTTCACTGAACAAAACTGTACATAATGCCACCAAAATTGAGGGTTCCCGAGGTCGAGGGAGAGGTCCCGGATTCGAATCCCGGGTCGGCCAACAAAAAGAAAAATTGGATTTTTCCAATTTTCTAATAAAAAAAATGTTGGTCGGGATTGTAAATATGCCCAGTTGGCGATAGGCTTGCCACCTATCACATTGTGGGACTTAGTGACTTCGGCTAGTCGTGGGTGCCCTGGTTGTGCCTTTGCATACCTCTTCGGGGATATGGGCGTGAAGATACTTATAAATTACTTGCATCATTAGAAGTGAGTGTTAATTTCGCGAAAGAAACAATTTGTCAGTATAAGTGTTTAAATATTTTTTATTTTAAAATACCTCTTTGTGTTATTAGTAATACTGGCTACTTATAAATAAGAGTACATTCTTACAACTTTCAAATACAATGTAAATCATATTATCTCGACGGGAGGTAGCCACAGCACATTATGACTTGTTATAAAACTTTTAACTTTTCTAGATATAATTTTAATATATTTTCTTTGAGAAGATCTTATGAAATTCACTTTTAATCATTCTTTAGAATAGCTTAGTTATATGAACATAACCCTACGAAAAAGATATATAAGTAGATATAAATCTTAAATTAAAATGAGTTAAAAGTTGATTTTTTTAAGTTTAAGTTTAATAAGTACTACCAGCAGCCATCTTGAAATAATTTAGTGCAGTTTTGAGAACATAATAATTGTAAGATATCTGTTACTTAATATTAAATTTAGTCTAGTATTTATTTAAGTATTTCCACGTATTAGAACCACTGACTAACAAACATAACACAAGCATATGGTAAAATAATAATAAAAATAATTTCTTGTAACAATTAATTTTAAACGTTGACAATGTAATAATTTGCTCCTTTTTGGGGCTGGACACAATTTGTGGAACTTGTCCGAAGGATATCCTATTAATATTATAAATGCGAAAGTTTGTAAGTATGGATGTATGGATGTTTGTTACTCTTTCACGCTCGAATGGCTGAACGGATTTGTCTGAAATTTGGAAGACAGATAGATTGTGACCTGGATTAACATATAGGCTATTTTTAATCCCGATCGCACACCGGGTTTCTGTGAAAACGCGGGCGAAGCCGCAGGTAGCAGCTAGTTTATTTATATTTAACTAAATAAATGTTGGTAACGCAAGCCTTTCAAAAAATCATCAACCCGAATGTTATATTCACTAAAGTCAAGAGACAAAATCCACAAACATTTAATGCTTCTGCGGCCTACTGATTAACTACAAGATGTTTTGGGTTCGATTTCTGAGTCGGGCAAGTTACAATGCATTTCTTTAATTTTCTAAGAAGAACAACGTTGGCAGGATTTGTATAAGTCCGTTTGTGTAGGGTTGAAACCTGGCAAACTGACTAATAGGGACCTTTGATTAAACGTTGCTTGGTGTCTTGCTGGAACCTTTGCCTACCACTGTAAGAATACAGGCGTGAATATTTTGATTTTGTAAGAAACAAAATGTTCGCACTTTTCTATTGACTTCATAAATTCTAATTTTGTTGAGAAACTCTTTTTGCTTCGATTAACATTATTTATACTTGATATTTATTTACATATTACATTTAGGGCCGATTGCACGTTATTAGGTTAAATTTAATAATTAATTATTTGTCAAATAAAACGCCATTCAACCCAAGTTAAAAGCTAACCCGGAGTTAAATGTTTACCCACGGAACGTACGAGTGGCCTTTAAAATAATCTTTAAAAAATAGAATCCTACGTATATATCCTCGAATCACGCTCTTGAGATATTTGAATTATTAAGGACCTATGTCTGGTTTGATGAAGGTAGCTTCACGGCCAAATACCTTCACATAGCAGAAATATTAGAACCTGCAAAAACAAAGCGCACCTGTTGTCCGCCCACCTCGCTGGTTAGCGAACGAATACAACTCCAAGTTCCAACAGTCAAATACAATGTTTTATTCCAAATTGGGGCAGAGATTTATGTGAAGAACATATTTCTGATTTAACCTATTACAGACGGCCATATATAAGTCTGTGTATATATATGCATATCTATCGCATCGATACATTACAATAAACATTTTTTTTATGATATTGGAAGACAAACAAGCAGACGGATTTCCTGATGTTAAGAAATTCACGCCACTTAGAGACACCAAAGGTGGTAATGGTGCGTTGCCAACCTGAGGCTGGGATGTTAGGCCTCGGGCAAAAGTAAGTTTACAACTACCTTACCCTCCGAACCAGAACACGTCATGACGCTGTGGCGGCAGGAATATGTAAGGCGGTGGTACCAATCCGGACGAGTCGCTGCTAAACTCTACCACCTAATCCGATGTCACGGTGTCAGTGACGGTGAGCCTATGCTTGCCTTTTACGAGCTGCCTGGCAAGGAAGGCAGATGGTCTATTCTACAAAGGAGCCCGGACCAACACGGAACAACATGTATTTAATAGATGACCTGGCGGACTTCATTCAAATTTTTTTAATGTGATTTTATTAAAAAAAAATTGAGGTGAGTACCCTTATCAGTTAAGGGTATGAAAAATACATATTAACCGATTCTCAGACATGCTGCATATGTATATAAAATTTGGTGAAAATCGGCTAAAGCCGTATCGGATGATTACGGTAACGACTAACACTTATCATCATCATCAGCCCTTAGGACGTACACTGCTGGACATAGGCCTTCCTCAAATAGCGCCAAAAGTCACGGTCACCAGCCGCTCGTGTCCAGCGACTCCCCGCGATTTGACCAGATCATCAGTCCGCCGGGTGGGAGGTCGTCCAACACTACGTCCTCCGGTGCGGGGCCGCCACTCGAGAACCTCTCTACCCAAGCTGTTGTCAGTTCTAAGAGTAATGTGGCCTGCTCATTGTCGCTTCAGCTTGCTAACTCTCTTGACTATGTCAGTTACTCTTGTTTTCTTGCGGATTACCGAATTACGGATCATATCTCACAGAGTAACACCGAGCATAGCTCTCTCCACAGCACGCTGAACAACTCTGAGCTTATTTAAGAGGCCCACATTTAATGGTCAAGTCCTAGTTCCGTATGTCATCACCAGTAGCACACACTGGTCTACTGGTGAACTAACACTTTTAGCACACGCTTAAAATTTGATTTCTATAGAGTTAGATCAAATTGCTATTTTTTCGAAGATATTTATTTATTGCTTATCTTTTCCAGTGTTAAGCCCCTTCCCTGCGTCTTACCTGGCAGATAGGATAGGCAGGAAGAGGACACTCCTGTTGGCTTCAATACCTTACATCATCGGCTGGGTCTTGGTGATGCTAGCCAACAATGTAGCCATTATATATGCGGCGCGGTTTTTCTCGGGCATCGGATATGGGATAGCATATACTGCAGCACCCATGTATCTGGGGGAAATAGCTTCA
The DNA here is from genome assembly GCA_002245475.1 of Calephelis virginiensis. Taxonomy (NCBI): domain Eukaryota; kingdom Metazoa; phylum Arthropoda; class Insecta; order Lepidoptera; family Riodinidae; genus Calephelis; species Calephelis virginiensis. The sequence continues at coordinate 93,331 of NJDC01003295.1, forward strand.
AATGAGCTTCGTGGTGCCATGGCTACATTGATTACTGTGATGTCCAAGGTTAGTATTAATTTAAAAAAATAACACCTTAAATATTCGCCTCGGGGTCTAGCGGTCCAGGTGTTGGACTTGACTGCATAAGGTCCCGGGTTCAATTCCCGGGTCGGGCAAGAAAAAGAAAATTTGGTTTTTCCAATTTTCTAACAAAAATGATGGTCGGAATGAGATATTATGTGCTAGGTTAGCGATAGGCTTGCCTTCTATCACATTGTAGGACTTAGTGTCTTCAGCTAGTCGTGGGTGCCCTGTTTGTGCCTCTGCCTACTCGGGGATATGGGCGTGATGATACTTTAAAAAAATAATATACTGAAACTTAAGTTACATTTTTAACCGACGAAAAACCAAAGTACTCAAATTCGTCGTGTATTTTTGCTTTTTTATATTGAATCACGATTTATAGCTTTTTATAGAGATAGTTTGATTTTGATAAATATTTATTTTATTAGACTTGCTGTTCCAGCGAACTTCGTTCCACCCATTCTTTTTGTATGGGAAAACTTGAAAAATTTTCCTTATCTTTTAAACCTTCCATCGACTTCAACGAATAATTCAAAACAAAATTAGTTAAAACGATCCAGCTGTTCCCGAGTTAGCAAGGCTGACGAATAGCAATTGATTTTTAATATAAGACTAGTGGCCCGCCCCGGTTTTGCACGGGTATAAAATATACACATAAACCTTCCTCTTCAATCACTTTATCTATTTAAAAAAAACCCATCAATATCCGTTTCCTAGTTTTAAAGATTTAAGCCTACAAAGGGACATAGGGACAGCAAAAGCGACTTTGTTTTATACTATGTAGTGATAGATTATACCTCCAAAGTGATCCATTATTGTTTGTTGTCACTAATAAATAAAAATAAAAAAATATATATAAATTGTAAGGCAATCGGTTCAGTTTTCAGAGTATTTAATTGTTTACTTAAGTATAATGCATACTTTTTACTCGGCTCCATAAAAAGAGGTTCTCAATTGGACTAGACGTTTTTTTTGTGTGTTTGTTGAGTGATTACTTGCCCAATAGACAACCGATTTTGAAGGTTCTTCTTTAGAAAAATAGGGTATGATTCCGAAGTGGTACCATAATAGTTTTATCATGATCCGACTAGTGGACTCAAAAAGTATCTATTAGTAGGATGTTGATAAAATGTATGTGGGACAATTGCAGAAACATTTGCTATCTTTTGAAAAAAAAAAATCAAATCGCGACTTGGTATCCAATAAAATAGTTGGAGTCGGTGTTTGTAGTTTTATTGTGCTTAGTTATGACAAATGGCATCGCCGAGCGGATTAATTCGCCTAGATTGTATTCATACATTTTGTATGGAGCAATACACACTGCAAGGCGGCATTCGAGCAGATTTGTAGTAGGTACTTTGCGACACGCTGCGGTCCGTTCAAGTGTACGCTATCCTTTAGATGACATAATATTGAAGTCAGTTTTGTACCATTTTACTACTTAAACTACAATGTTTTGTAAAACATCCTACCATAAACATGACTTTAGGTCCTCTTGTTATAAAATCAAAATCGTGACAGTATTCACGATTTCGGTAGCAACGTGATCATAATTTGTTATTTACTAGCCGACCCGGCAAACTTCGTTCACTTGGCACTTGATACTCTATATACCTCTCGTGTATGTAACCTGTACGTTAAAATGTTTTTCTGTATTCAGGATTTCAAGTTATTTGGTCAATTTATTTTATACTGAATGTTGCGTAGTTACGTTTGTATTTTTTTAATTTTAATGTACAGAGTTAATCTTTCTACAGATTTATTACAGATTAAAGTATCTTACCCCATCACGCCCATATCTCCAAAGAGGTAGGCAGAGGCACAACCACGACTTGTCGAAGATACTAAATGCCACAATGTGTGGCAAGTCTATCGCCATATCCAACCCCTGGCAACATTATTTTTATTACAAAATATGCATTTTCTAATACATTTTTTTTCGGGGATCGAACCCGAGACCTCAAAGAGTCAAGTCCGATGCCGGACCGCTAGACAACAGATTATAGATTAGATTTGCCAACCTCAGACCAACAAAAAAGTACTTTGGACTTGGTACTTTTTTATTAGTCTGTGTCTACATAAGAGTGTCTTACTCAAGTCCTTGTGTTAAGTGATTAAAATGACTTAGGAAAGGTTGGTTGAAATAAATACAGACCGTATACTGACATACTGTGAGTCGAGCTATGTTCATAACAAACTACTTACTTTAATTTCCTTTCAACTTCACCGTACAAAGCTAACTTATCTTGACAAATGGCAATTACTTTAATTAAGATGTCGTCAGAGATAACCACAGCTATATGTGATATACTCGTAACTTTACTCAAGCAAGTTTCTTAAGGGGCCATGTATGCTAAAATACGTCAGCAATATACAGTTTTTTTCAAACAAAACAATTATGGATCTTGGAGACAAAAATACACAAGATTAACATTAATATGCTTTATAAGACTAGTGTTTCCAAAACACGATTCATTTCACTTTGCTCGATAGAAAAAAATCAAAAAGTTAACCCTTTTTTGAAAGCAAAACCCAACTGTCTACTTCAATTATGAAAATATCGACACCAGATTTAACATAAACATAGATAATTATTATATCTAAAAGATAACTGTTACAGTTTTTATATTATTTTTCAAATTACTTTTATAGTGTCAAAAATAGTGATTTGGCACTTAAGACATTTACTTTAGACCGCAATATTTCATAGTAATCATGGAACGGCGCGCTGATTGGCTCTTCTGGCTGACTAAGTATGGGGCCTTAAGCGCAGGATAGAGAAGTTACTAAGTAACCTTTCGTTTAACTTATTTTGTTTTTAAAGTGTACGAAATTTACCATAACGATAATTGTCAAATAATACAAAAATTAAAAAAAATCGAAAACCATCGAATAAATCAGATAACTTATTATTAGTACTAGTTATTAGTAGTAATTATTATTACTACTTAGCATTGTTCTTAAACAATTTTGATCACTTAATTGTTTTAAACAAAAAATCAGCGTCAAAATCGGTCCATCCGTTCCAAAGTTATAATACCACAGACAGACACAAACAGGTATAGACAAGAAACAACAAAACAAATCCCGACAAAATTTATATTTAATGTGGCTAAGAATCTTCTCGATCACGCTAGCAAAAATATATAATAGAAATAGGTGTTATGGTACCACACACATGCACACAGTGGCGGATTATCCTTGAGGCACACTAGGCACTTGCCTAGGGGCGCAACGTTATGAGAGGCGCGAATGTGAATGAATCAATTTCAACGAATTTGTTTAAACAGTAGAATGTAGATCTAAAGATTTCGCTAAATATCCAAAGTCACAAACTAATAATACCTTTTCTTTTTCTTCTTTCTTTAGGTTTTGGCCTTCACGTTAGTATTTAGCCATTAGTCAAGTAGAAATTTGCATCAAATTTTATATCAATTTCAATTAATTTTAAATAGTCATCAGTCATAAGTCCTCAGGAAGTCATGTCAGGCTCTTGGGTAAAGCGGTGGCCTGTTGACTCAAGCTCATGTAATGAGATTTGGCGGCAACGAGGAATTACACGATACGCTAATTTCTTCATGATTATTTCATTTGTGCACTTTCACTGAACAAAATTATACAAAATGCCACCAAAAATGACTAATTTCACTCAATATCAACACGAAATTCAATAATTATGAAAAAACTCCGACCATCTTTTCTCTCGATGGCGCCAAAACTCAAAAGGTATCAACTACCAGGCCCCGGCGAGATACCTAATAATACCTAGTAGGTATAGACGCCCGCTACAAAGACTCCATTAAATTTTTTGCCTAGGGCGTCCCCTGCGTGCACACACCAAAATATAATACGGGATTGTCACGTCAGGGGTTAAAAGATATGATCGTCAAAGTGATGAACCTAACTCAAATAGGTGAACCAAATAAATAACACCAGAAACTGACATGGATGAAATTTAAATACAAAATAGAAAATTGGTTTTAAGAACTGATACAGAAGGCTGCCTTTTAAAGCCGAAATGTAAAAGGAGGTTATGTATTGGACTCCTAAATATTTTTTTAATGTTTTATTTGATAGCCATTATTTCTCAATCGAAGACAGCAGTCGTTACATATCTATTCAAAAATATTCCTACATAAAATAAATTAAATTTAATAGTAAAAAATAATGTTTACCTGTATTAATATTATTTTAAAAGTTTTTAATTATTTTTAGATATGAAATAAATTTTAATCATAAAGAAATATTATGTTTAAAGATATGTAGTATAAGTTATTATCATTTATTACTTATTTTCTTACTTATCTTCACGCCCTTACGGAATAGGGAGAGAGAACCGAGTGCCAAATATAACTATCCTTGCCGAATTGTCTAGCTTCCTCTACATTTTTACCTGTGTTGGTCCGGGCTCCTTTGCAGAATAGATCATCGTTCCCGCCAGGCAGCTCGTAAAAGGCAAACATACGCTTACCGTCACTAACACCGTGACATCTGGTGGTAGAGTTTCGCAGCGACTCGACTGGATTGGTACCACCGCCTTACCTATTCCTGCCGCCATAACGTCATAACGTGTTCCGATTTGGAGGGTAAAATAGCCGGTAAACTTACTTTTGCTCGAGGCCTAACATCCCGGCTTCAGATTGGCAACGCACCATTACCGCCTTTGGTGTCTCTAGACGGCATGAATTTCTTACCATCAGAAAATGGAAGGCAAACAAGCAGATTGTTTGCCTTCCAATATCATAAAAAAAATATTACTCTTTTTCGTTTTAGAAACCCTTGACGTGACCCTGGGATAGATCCCGATAATTTCAATGACACCCAGATTTCAATTAAATAAAGTAGGATAAGCACAGAATGAGTTAAAGCGATTATAGCACCGTGACCCAGTATGAAATGGCTAACCTACCTATCGCTCCATTATTTTTTTATGATATTGGAAGGCAAACAAGCAAACGGATTTCCTGATGGTAAGAAATTCATGCCACCTAGAGACACCAAAGGTTAATTAATAATTAAATTATTTTAAATTTAGCCTTAAATAAAATTTGTATATCAGTTAGTCTGGTGGAATAGGAGAAGCTTATTTGATTATTATAACACCTTCATGTACCCTATTTATACACAAATAAAGAGTTATTATTATAATATTAAAATAATATGATAATGGTGCGTAGGCACCCTTAGACCGGGATGCAAAGCCTTGACTTACCGTAAGTTTACCGGTTACCTTATCCTTAAAACTCGAACACGTCAACGGCCAGCGCTGACGTTATGGCGGCAGAAATAGGTAAGGCGGTGGTACCAATCCGGGTGAGTCACTGCGAAACTCTACCACCTAGTCAGATGTCACGGTGGAAGAGACGGTAAGCCTATGCTCGCCTTTTACAAGGCCAGGAAGACAGATGGTCTATTCTGCATAGGAGCCCGGACCAACATGGGTTGATTCAGACTATTCCCAGCATACACTCTTCTTTCTACATCATTTTAATTAGGTATAAAAAAAGTATCTTCACGCCCGTATCCTCGAATGGGTAGGCAGAAATACAACCAGGGCACCCTCGACTAGACGAAGGCACCAAGTCCCACAATGTGATAGGTGGCAAGCCTATCGTCAAACGGGCACATATCCAATCCCGAGAAATTGGAAAAACCCAGTTTTCTTTTTGTTGCTCGACATGGGATTCGAACCCGGGACCTCATGCAACAACTAAACCGCAGACCACACAGGTGATATTTAGGTATTGTAATGATATATTCTTATTTCTGTTTCAGTTTGGAATCCTATCACAATACTGCATCGGTCCCTACGTGTCCATCCTGGGATTGGCGAGTTTTAATATAGCAATACCAATTCTATTTGTGATAACATTTAGTGCAATGCCAGAATCACCATATTATTACCTAAAATCTGGCAACTCAAATAGAGCTGAAAAGTCTTTGAAAAGTCTTCGAGGGAAAGACTACATTCCTGAAGAACTTGAGAGTATGACACATTTAGTTAACGAAAATATGAGAGACAATAGTCGTTGGAAAGACCTTTTCACCATTGGTGGTAATAGAAAAGGACTTATAATTCTGTTTGGGATTTACTTCACCCAGCAATTTTGTGGAAGCACTGCAGTAATTGCTTATACGCAACAAATTTTTGGAGCAGCTGATGGAGGTTTAGGTGCCAAGGAATCTTGCATACTATTTGGAACTGTACAGTTATTAACCTCTGCGATATCTTCTCAATTAGTTGATAGGTTAGGAAGGAAACCCCTCTTATTAGTATCCTCTTGCGGGGTTGGAATCGCCAATATTATAATAGGTTCATATTTTTTTATTAAAACTGAAAATAGTGAATTTGTATCTGTTATAAGATTCATTCCTATAGTTGTAATACCAATATTTATATTTTCTTATACAATAGGTTTAGCTACCGTGCCTTTTGCGATAACTTCAGAAATATTCCCAACTAATATTAAGTCAAAAGCAACTTGTGTGATACAAATATTTGTGGCTGTTATGACCTTCGCTGTTACTAAGTTATATCAAGTGGTTGCTGATAATTTGGGTCATTATGTGGTCTTTTGGGGTTTTGGACTTTTGTCCTTAGGTGGTGTGATATTTATATTAATTTTACTCCCGGAAACTAAAGGCCAATCGTTTGCAGCTATACAAGAAAGGTTGTATTCGAGTGAACGTGTCGTTTATAAGAAACAAAGTAATCAGAAGGAAAGTGTTAGAATTAATTTATAGATAACTAGCAGTTTCACGCAGCTTCCCTGTGTAACTTTGCTTCTACCGCACCGGTTTTGATGAAACAAAGCTTATATCACTCAGGGGTAATGTAGCATTCTGAAGGTGAAAGAATTTTTGAAATCGGTCCAGTAGTTTCGGAGCCTATTCATTTCAAACAAACAAACAAAAAATCAAACCTTTACTCTTTATAATATTAGTATAGGCTAGTATAGATGAAGTTGAATAGTTTAAAGCAGTTATTCTCAAAGTGGTCCAAGTGGACCCCTAGGGGTCTGTCTACGTTGGGATTGACAAAAACTAGGGGTCCACAATGAATGAGAGTTTTTTGGTAAATTTTTGATAGTAGTCTATGAAACAAAATAGTTTGGGAATCTCTGGTTTTAAGTGTTTTGTACGTGGACTTTTCAAAGGATGCAATCCCAACAGGAAGTCCTTTTTGTAATTAAAATTCGGTCTAGTCCGAATCCCCGGAGTGTCATCAGCAACGTGTGGCCTCTATTATTTTCGTGCTTCAATTTCAGTTTTAATGACATTTGTACTTAATATTTCCGTCCGGTAAGTTTTGGCAACATTCCAAATAATATAAAAGTTTCTTCTGAAACAACATGTAATATATGTTTTCAGCAACCATTTGATTCTGAATTTAAATTTTATACGAATAATATATATTTGATTATTGTTTCATGACATACCTAGACATCAGAATATTTTTTAACAAATACAAACGATTTCGAAATACAAATAAAGTACAAATTTAATATGTTCAACAATTTTTCGTCTTAAATGTTTTGGAATCTCTGGTCTCTTTGATAGAAGACTCTTTTGACATTAGTTAAGATGTTCCTTCATCTTCTTTTGTAGTGGTGATTGGGCAACTAGGTAAGATTAAATAAATTTCAAAATAAATATAATTTTTAATTTAAAAAAAACATAAAAATTTGGCACACTCATAGTTTATGTGTAGGAAAAGTGCAGAACGCTAATATTTTTAAATAATAATGCTTATAAAGTACATTAAATCAATAAATAAAACATTATTCACACTACTATGCATTTGACACACACAAACAAATACATTGTTGATAACGATAAAAGATCACAGATGGCACACAAAAAAGTTTGAAAACAAAGTATTTGGTCTTGAGAAATGAAGATGGCATTATTATCAACAAGATATTAAAGTTTATAATAGCCGAATTTCGAACAACGGGCGACCACTAGTATTGTTAAATTAACACTGAATACCTACCTACAGAATGGAAACATTTTTCAATAAATACACTGACTGTCAAAAGAGTCTTCATATGTTGCCACTAGTATAATATTGTACTTAATGTAGCTAATTATATTTAAGCATCACATTTCCAAAGTGTTTTTTTATAATTAAGTAGTTTTAATTTTTATGTCTACTTAGTTACTGTACTGTACTGTGTTACTAAGTATAGTTTCAAATGTTTGAAGAAAAACGCCCCGAATTCGCATGACATAAATCGAAAATTCTGTTATTGGAAATGTTTTTGTGTGGTTTTAGAATATTTTTTTTAATTTTATTTCTCAAAACTTTATTTTACCAAATATTGTAGGTTTCTATTTAATATATTTCTTTGTAAGATTGATTAATAATACTTCTGAAAAACATTTACATATTTTCATATAAATATATATCTCTAGAAAAGTTAGATACCTTAATCACTTATACTATACGTCCGGTACTCGGGTTTAATTTATAACAAAAACACAAACCTGTCTTCTGTTATTATTTGTATAGATTTAGCTGAGAAACGCTGGAAGATCGATTCTTATATATTTTATACCGTAACTAGCTGTCCCGGCAGACGTTGTTCTGCTATATTTTTAATGTGATTTTAGTAAAAAAAGTTTGGGGTGAGTCACCCTTGTCACTTAGGGGTATAAAAAATAGATGTTGGCCGATTCTCAGACCTACTCAATATGGTCACAAAATTTCACGAAAATCGATCTAGCCGTTTCGGTGTAGTTCAATCACGCACACCGAGACACGAAAATTTTATATATTAGATAGTGGTGGTAATTCTGCTGTTCACATGCTGTGCACAAACTTAACTTATTTTAGATGTATGCTATCTTTTTAAAATAAAACAAAAGAGATGGAACGTTTTAGACATGTCAGATTAGTCCGGACATGTTTAATTGTTATGTTTTTAATCAACGTTTTCCGAGCGACAGATTAAACGTCTGTAGAAATGGTATGGAAGTTATAATTTGACAGCACTAAAAATGTTTTGTCTCTTTCTGTTACTTTCGTTGAAAGAAGACAACGATAATTTAAAGTTAGTTTAGTGAGTGCGCAACAAAATTACCACCTATGACTATGTCTATGTCTATGTCTTGTCTTTTTTATTTACTTTTAAGTTTAATTTGTGTTGTGTACAATATGGAGTTATAAAACTAAGAAAATCGATGTTTCTAAAACTTTAAAAAAAAAATATTTTTGTACTGCTACCTTTTTTTAAACTCTCTTTGATTAAATCTGAGATCAAATTGTTACAACCACAAAAATACTGTAAATAAGAATACTAACGTCTATCTAAACTACTAAAATCTATAAATGTATAAAGAATTGTCACTAAAATCATTGGTCGCATCTGTGATCTAGTGGTCCAGTATTAGCGTTGATTACATGACTTCTTAATATAGATTCCCGGGTTCGAGGGCCCAAAATGTGTTTTTTTAAAGGAGGAAACTGTTAAGATTGGACAATTGCTTGTTTAGCGACATGTGTGCCACTTATCACATTATATATACCTTCGGCTAATCGTGGGTGGCCTGGTTGTACATCTCTTCCGCTTCAAGAATACAGGCGTACTTACTAAAATTATCAAAATCTATACTACCTCTACCTACCTCTGCCTACCTCTTCGGGGATATGGGCGTGAAGATACTTTTTTTATACTAAAAATAGCAAAACAGCTTAATCATTAAAAATCTTAAAAATTTATTAGCCGTCATATGCAAAATTGAAGCTAGTTACTAAAACTTTGTTTATAGGTGCCTATTTTAATTCATATTATCTTAATTTATTTTTAATCGTTAAAAATCTTAAAAATTTATTAGCCGTCATATGCAAAATTGAAGATTGTTACTCAAACTTTGTTTATTGGTGCCTATTTTAATTTATATTATCTTAATCTATTTAAGTTCTATCTAATCTTCTTAAAAAAAGTATAACTACACCGATATCCACGCAATTCCGGAATTTTTTAAAAAACTTGTTAATTATGTATATTATTGCACAAAATAGGTACACTTAAATAGATCAACAAAACAATAATTATGTCTATTTCTGCGATAATCGATTTTTGTACTGGAACAATTGATGAAATTAAGTTACAGTTTATGTAAAAATTCATTGATTTTTCTTGTGAAATGTATCTAGATGAATATAGTATTAATATCGTCAAATGTGATTTAAAACATTCCACGTGCCTTACAATTAAAATATAAAAAACACAATTTTCGTTAAACGTGTATTCTTAAGAAAACAAAAGGCGCAGTCAAACTGCCAAAACAGACTTAGTAACCCCGTCTTCCAATTCAATTATGAAATAAAGTTTGAACGTTGCTTAATAAAAAGTGTTGAAGTCTGTATTTGGATTTCAGTATCCATCTATATTTAAATAAGTTTATATTTGGTCAAGGGACCAACAATAATTAAAAACAAATACAATAAAATCTTCAAGTGCAATAACTACTTGTTTATGAAATTGTTTTATTTATTTTATTAGCTAGCACAGGAGGGTTTTCTGAAGCTTAATTAAGCACTACACTAGTTGTATTATTAATAAACATGGACTAACGTCAGAGTAAAATTGAAATATTGTCTGTATCATATTGTAATAAAGACTATACTATACCAGGTTGAACCTTGGAGTACTTTACTCCGTGTTTGTTAATAAGATGGAAAAAGTTGAACATTCCTGTCTCAGGTTGATAAAGCACAACTATTTTTCGAAGTGTCTGGAAAAGTTTTATACCACTTCCAAGGATCAGTGCAGAAGTAATTAAGTTGTCAAAAAAATTACATCTATCCCAAATACTTCTACGTAAATCTACGTGAGATAGGTGTCCCAAAATGTAGAGGACTGCAAAACTGGCTGATACTCTAGTATAATAATAAAAGAAAATGTTTTTTGATTTCCACAAATTTGTAGAAAATAATTTCGAGCATTGGTTAGTAAAATTTAAAAATCGAAATTAAAAATTAAAAAAAAATGTTTCTTGTTCTAGGAAATATAAAAGAAATTGAAAAATTTCGGCATCTATCCTTGTTTTTATCCTACACTAACTCACCTTGCAAATTTTATACAGCCTCAATTTTAAAGCACCGCTACTTAACGAGTCCAATTGTGTTTTTAAACTATCCAAGAACCCATTCAAATATGCTACCCCTACTCACAAAACTTTAACTGAATGATGGGTAAGCAATGTACTTACTTTTCCCCGTGTTGGTCCGGCCTCCTTTGCAGAATAGATCATCTGCCTTTCTGCCAGGCAGCTCGTAAAAAGCGAGCATAGGCTTACCGTCACTATTACACCGTGACATCCTACTTATTCCTGCCACCATAAAGTCCAATGCTTGTCGTTGACGTGTTCCGGTTCGGGGGTGAGGTAGCCAGTAAACTTACTTTTGCTCGAGACCTAACATCCCGGCCTCAGGTTGGCAACGAACCATTAAAACCTTTGGTGTCTCTAGACGGCGTGAATTTCTTACCATCAGGAAATTCGTCTGCTTTTTGCCTTCCATTATCGTAAAAAAAATTCTAAATATGAAATATTTATCCAAATGAGGTCCTGATCTATATATACGTGATATACGAGGCTCTAATGGAAAACAAATTCCTAAACTAGGCCAATGATACCATAATTCCCGAACTTTTTACTCTTCTAGCGGAACTTTCAAAGTTTTCTTTATATTTCCCATGATGGATGGATGCATGATGCATAAATAAATCAAAAACTCGTGCCGCGATCGAAAGTGCGTCGAAATAGCTGAGTGGTTTTGTGTGTAGCTTGAATTCTTTTATTGCGGCTTATTCCGAAAGCAATTTTATGTTATAGGACAGCGAGTAAACCAATAGCTCTCGTGATGGTAACAGAATACCGTCATCTATAGACAACACAGATGCTACTGATGTGTCCCTATTTTATAATTGGTAAATATGTTGTAATGGTAAATGGTAATCGCCTCTGTGATTTAGTTGTCCTGCGTCAGACTAGACTACTTAAGGTCTCGGATTTGATTCCCAGGTCGGGCAACAAAAAAATAAAAAAAATGTACATTTTTAGTTTTCAAATAAAAATATTGTTACCCAGGATTTGGATATGTATCGAGTTGGCGATAGGCTTGCCACCTATCACATTGTGGGACTTAGTGTCTTCGGCTAGTCGTGGGTGTCCTGGCTGTGCCTTTGTTTTCCGCTTCGGGGACATGGAACGTTAAAGACGTTCTAGACAGATGGAAACACGCGTTTCAGCAAAGGTAACCTTGGAGGAAAATTGAGCTCCATCTTCGGATTATTAATAAATTTGGTTTAAATCTACGGTCCAGACGGATGCAATTCAATGTTTACAACCATTTTGAACCCCTATTAAACATCATCATCTCTCTCATAGGGTCAACTTCCCTGACGTTTATTCGCCTGTATCTGTAAGGTGAAAAAACTAAAAATTAAGCAACTCTGTTAGTTCCTGCATGAATACCATTTTTATTAGGCAGTTAATCACATCAACTGGTAATTAAAGAAAGAAAGGATATTTACCGAAAACCCATGCAAGGTGCGGCCAAGTTAGTTTAAAACTACTATGAATTGATTTATTTACTACCACCAGTTACTACCAGCAGTTAGCCCGCGTCATAGTCATTAAAGAAAATTTACGATTTTCATACAAACTTTCATCCTTCGGGGGTTAAATTTTGAAAAAACAAAGCCTGTGTTTGAAATTCGATCTTTAGCTGCTTGCGTATAAAATTTTATTAAAATCGGTTTAGAGGTTCAGCTGTAGAGAAACGGACTGTCTGTCTGTTTCTCTACAGCTAACTGGATTATTTGCATAGTGGTAGTCTGGGCTTCTATAAATTAAAGGTTTACCTTCGAAAACGCTCGTGAAAGACACACATCAGTCTATTAGGAACACCGAACATCGCGAATTTGACGAGTCCCCGAATACGTAAGTACCAATTAACAAGGTTTCGACTCTTCCTACCGCTGTAATATCAGCACTTGCTACTGTTGCGTTCGGATTTGGAAAGCATGATCGTAGCGGATGCCTAGCATAGGTAGTTGGTCTACTCTACTCTTGGGCGCCGGCAGCAGGGTACAAGGGGGTTTTCTACGTGCTGATTGAACGCTATCACTGCCTCTTCGGAGTTGGTAAAAGTAAAAACTCTCATCAAATCTTTGATTATGGGGAAAATACAGAAATCACAGGGTCGGGACTTTTTCAGAAACTAAAATGACTTTGTTTTGTTGGCTGTGTGTGAAGAAGCGTTATCATGGTGTGGGAGAATGCGGCTTTTAGTGTCGTCTTTGGCGAGCTTTTTCTAACATCATGGGTAACCAAATGGTAGAATACCACTCGGCATTAACACTCTTTTGATCTTCAAGTGGAATTGTACAGATGGGAGCCGTAGCTGAGAAAAAAAACGTGATAATTTTTTCACCAATATTTCTCGCCTGTTTTCAAACACCCATTCACAAGATTGCTGTTTTTTCGCGTTCAAAAAAAATAAATCCACGTTTCGTCTCTTGTGACAATGAACAACATTAGCATGTCCGTGGTCATACTTCAGTAGCATCTGTGAGCACCATTCTACGCGAGCCCACTTCTGCTCCGCCTCAGTTCATGAGGTCCAACGACAACGGAGTTTCCGAACTATCAATTCTTCGTGTCAAATTTTCTGTATTTGGCTCATACGAATTCCCAATAGTCCTCGAATTGTCTCATGGGTAATCCAGGGGTTTTCTTCAATTAACCGCTTAACACTAGCCACATTATTTTCGTTGACGGCAGTTGAAAGCCGTCCTTTACGAAATTCGTTATGTAAAGCAACTCTAAAATTCAGCAAACCATTGCCTCACGGTTCTCAAACAAGGTGCTTCTCTCCCAAATGCCTTTTGAAGACGAGCGGCACAGTCTTGCGGAGAAAGATAACTATTAAAATCATAAAAATCATCGCTCTAAAATCTTTTCGACTTAATTTCATTTTTGCGTACGTAGAACTTTGATGTGTGTTAAAAAAACAATTGACAAATTATTTCCTGCCAATTGTATTTTTTTATTACTAAGATGATTGCAACGTTTTGAAAATATAGCATTCGAAATTCAAATAGTTCCAATTAGCTAGAAGTGCAAATTTTTTAGTGTGCCCCATGTACAAACCTAGTTATTTAGTAAATGTCAAAAGTTTTTGAAAAAAAGAAAGTGTCAGAAAAAAAGAATATCTATTAAATAGAGTGATTTAAATGGGTATATATCCGTCGTCAAAATTTACCAAATTCCATGTAAAACTATTCTCAGCTCTACTTGCGCTAGTCTGTTGTTACTGTCCGACAGATCGTAGAAAAAGTACTTAATACTCTCAATTCTATTATCTATATATGTACATGTATATTTCGATATTTTATATTGGCTAATAGTATGCCTCCTATTCATTAGGCGTTGTACCGAGGTCAAGGAAGATCGCTTTGGTGCACTCGAACCCTAAAAAATACAAACCCTCGGATCCGTCCAACTATAGGCCCATAGCCGCATAACTTCCTTGTTTGCCAACGTTATGGAATCCATAAGAAACTGCCAGCTCTTAAGGTACCCAGAGTAGCAGAAGCTGTTAAATGTCAGTTTGGAAATAGCGAAAGCCTTTGATCGGGTGTGGCACAAGGCGCTTTTATCGAAGCTTCCTTCTTACAGTATTCCTGAGAAATTATGCAAATGGGTCACTAGTTTTTTGACGGAGCGTAGCATCAAGGACGTAGTCGACGGTATGTGCTTGGAGTCCAAGCTCGTCAATGCTGGTGTTTCCCAAGGCTGTGTGGTTAAAATAGTTGCACACCACAAGTGGGTAGAATATGTTGGAACGCCTAAATAATTTTGTAACATCTTTGTAACACGGATATTCCGAAAAATAAATATTTATTCTTTTCTTTTCTCCTACTCTGTTTCTTCTGCATATCAATGACGTATTGCAAATTAGTAACGCTCATGGCTATGCAGACGACACTACTGGCGAAACCTTATGTATACTTCGGCTGACCTAATATTTTTTAGGAACATGTCATTGAGAGCCGGAACCAACTTGGGTCTATAGTTTACAAGCTTTTGTTCGAAATTTCATTTTGGGGCCAGCAGAATCTGGTGCAATTTAACCCTATTGAGACACAAGTTTGCTCGTTTTCCGTTAAAAAGACTCCTTTTGTCGGATCTCCTCAATTTGAGAGCGTTTTCCTAACCGCCACAGCCTGCGTTGGTATATTAGGCGTTAACATTTCGATTGATGTTCAATTTCGTAGTCATATGGAGTATTGTACTCAACTCAGGGCAGGGGGTGCTCCACAGTACCAGCTCCTTCCATTTGACCGCATTCAACGTGGAACAGTAACGTAGGGCAATTACTAATTTTAAGAAATACAATTACTAATTCAATACAAATACAATTATTATTTCCTTGGCATTGCGTAGAAATGTTGGTCTCTCAGTGTTTTCTACCGCATATATCATGGGGAATGCTCTAAGGAGTTGTTTG
Organism: Calephelis virginiensis; assembly: GCA_002245475.1. Lineage (NCBI taxonomy): Eukaryota > Metazoa > Arthropoda > Insecta > Lepidoptera > Riodinidae > Calephelis > Calephelis virginiensis. The sequence continues at coordinate 108,923 of NJDC01003295.1, forward strand.
GTTTGATTCCAGCCGCTAGTTTCCACCTTCGTACATCGCGTCTGAGTTCATGAGTATCATGAGTATCATGAACATCGTCTTGATGCGGGGCGACCTACAACTGAGCGATTCCGTAGACATTTCTTAACCACATGACACCTTTGTGGGATCAGTTACCGAGGGTGGTATTCCCAAACGAATATGACTTAGAAACCTTCAAGAAAAGAGCGTACTCAATCTTAAAGGCTGGCAACGCATCTATGATACTCCTGATGTTGCGGATGTCCGTGGGCGGTGGTGAACACTTTCCACCAGGTAACCTACTTGGCTTCTTCTTTAATAAGAAAAAGTACAGATGAAGATGCACCCCGATGATAATAATTCTGGCGGCGCCCATGACTCTACTTATTGGACATGGAACAACATGGGGAAAGTTTACAGAAGAATATAAAACGAAATCATAACAAAATAAGTCCGTTTTGGTACGGGCTCCTATTCAGAATAGACGATCTGCCATCATGCCAGGCAGCTCGTAAAAAGCAAGCATAGGCTTACCGTCACTAACACCGTGACATCCCACGAGTTGGTGGACTTTCATAGCGGATCGCCGGAATTTATACCACCGCCTTATCTAGGTGAAATGAATTTCTTATCACCAGACAATTCATCTGCTTGTTTGCCTTCCAACATCATAAACAAATAAGTATACCGAGGCTGATGAGACCTAAACATCAATTTCTTGATCAAATTCCTTAATAATCTTTTATATAGTAGAAAAGACATGAAAAACATGAATGCAAAAAAAATATATGGCTACTGGAACATACTTGTACACTGACTAGCACAAAAACACTCTTTTTGCGCAAATTCTGGCAAAGTTATCTATTTAACAAAAGAAACAATAGGAATTGATCATTTTTTTGAATAAATGGTTTGTCAAAATTTTTACTTGTATGCACATTTTAGATGTTTGCTTCAATAATACCAGATGGAATCTTGCGACAAATTCTCATGCAAATTCGTTCTTGAAAACAAAACACATTCTTGAAAAGTATTATGGAATTTAAATTACCTACACCAAATCTAAGGTTATTGCAGTTAAAAAATCCTTGAACAAAAAGCCGTAAGTGTAATATCTTCATATCATTTCTTCTTATACAATTCTTCCTTACATATCTTCAAGCAAAGTACATTTTGGAGTAGGCAGAAAGTGTTAAATGCCAAGTTTCACAACTCCTGCACACCTGCCTTACTTCCTCCACATTCATTCCACGTTATCTTTTCATACAAACACACTGGTTTTGGAGACTCTTGACACGCTCTTAAGACACCTCTCGGGTATTTGAACGATTTCTCGTAAAATGTCTTCTTCGTTCTACCCAGATGTCTGCCAAAATCTGCATTCACATGTTTTGTCATACTTTTATCTGCCATTATTTCTACGTTGCCTAACCAATGGAATAAGTATGTTCTTCTATTTTTACGGAATGAAAAATGGAATAAGTATGTTCTTCTGTTTCTATTCTTACACCAACCTTTTTTATGTACTACTAGCCCTTCCAGCAAACTTGGTATCGCGTGGAGTAAATAGCTAATATTAGCACTTGGTATGGATTTAAGCATTTATTTACTTCTTATTTCTTTATTTATTATTTTTTCATCTATATTATATTATTTCCCCTGTGTTGGCCCGTCGCCTTTGCAGAATGGACCATCTGCCTTCCTTACCAGGCAGCTCGTAAAAGGCGAGCATGGGTTTACCGTTACTAACACCGTGACATCTGACTAGGTGGTAGAGTTTCGCAACAACTCGCCCGGATTGGTACAACAGCCTCACCAACGTGCCGCCATAACGTCATGACGTGTGACGTGGCTTACTTTTGCTTTAGCATCCCGACTTCAGGTTGGCAACGCACCATTACTACCTTTGGTGTCTCTAGGCGGCGTGAATTTCTTACCATCAGGAAATATGTCTGCTTGTTTGCCTTGCTATATCATAAAAAATATATATATTCTTAAATCCCTATGTATACAAAGAAGTAGCGATTATACAATAAACACTTGAATATTTTTCAAAATTTCTGTATGCAAAGTTATTTAGCTTTGCATGAAGAATCTTCACCATAAGCAAGAATTTAACTTGCAAACTTTATGAGTAACTGACGATGCTCTAACAATTAAGCCACTTAAGATTCAATTCATAACTTGAAATTTATTTCTTTTCCGTCCAATGCGCATTTTTTGTTAGAAGAGCGAAGAAATATTTCAAGCGTGGGATGAGTGCTAGATTTGAAATATTCTAAAAAGCCTCAAGCTCTAAAAAGCTGCAAGAACAGATCAAAAGTAGCCTAGGTATGTTCTTTTCCCGCACCCTTATTTTACAAACGACTAGGCGTTAAAACCTGATTAAATAACAGATTCACTCTAGGGGCCATGTATGCTAAAATACGTCAGCAATATACTGTTTTTTTCATACAAAGCAATTATGGATCTTGGCGACAAAAATACACAAGATTATCATTAATATGCTTTATAAGAATAGTGTTTCCAAAACACGATTTATTTCACTTTGCTCGATAGAAAAAAATCAAAAAGTTAACCCTTTTTTGAAAGCAAAACCCAACTGTCTACTTTAATTATGAAAATATCGACACCAGATTTAACATAAACATAGATAAGTTTTATACCTAAAAGATAACTGTTTCAGTTTTTATATATTTTTTCAAAATACTTTCATAGTGTCAAAAATAGTGATTTGGCGCTTAAGACATTTACTTTAGAGCGCAATATTTCATAGTTATCATGGAACGGTGGAGTGCGCTGATTGGCTTTTCTGGCTGACTAAGTATGGGGCCTTAAGCAAGTACCCAAGTATTTTTACAATTTTTTGTATATATGACATTAATAAATAAATAATCCTTTAACTTCTCACTCAGTTTTAGGCGGTTGTAAACACTGACTGAAAACATTCGT
>NJDC01003297.1:0-15008 GCA_002245475.1 Calephelis virginiensis
TCAGGTGATAGTCGCAGTAAACGACTATTTCCCCGACCTTCCGGAATCTTTTATTTGTCGAAGGGATAAACAAGTTGCAGGTCAGGTGGAAGAAGTGTGTTGAGCTAGATGGAGACTATGTTGAAAAAAAAAATTTAGACCCACTTTTCATTTTCTTGGTCGGGCTTAGAACTTTTGGATCCACCCTCGTATATAGACTCGTCACAAGTGCCTCTTGTAAGGTGAATGTGAATAAAAAAATATTCTATTCTATTCTATTCTTAGTGGATTTTCCACTAAAACTGGTGGTTTTCACCCCCCGATTAGTGGCGAAATATTACTTTTAGTGGCTGGTTTTTTCTAGTGGTTTAGGAAATTTGAGTTTCATTTATTAACAAATGCGGTCACTCGACACTGAACACTAAAGCATTTTATTAATATCAGAACCAACCCCAGGCTTAGGTACTAACGCCAAAATTCTGGAAAATCCTTTTAAAAGGCTAAAACAATAAATTTCTATGTGAAAGATATGTAGTTATCCAAAAATAGGTAATTTATTGAACTAAAACTTATTGCGTTATTACTCTGAACAAAGACGTCTTAAATGGAAATGTATCTTTAAATGCACATAGCCAAATGTAGTAACCGTCATGTTAGCAATGTGCATTTAACGACACATAGTCAAATTTAGTTAAGTTAGTTGGTAAGTTGACAATGTGCATTTAACGACACATAGTATCTAAATATAGGTAATTTATTGACCTAAAACTTATTGCGTTATTACTCTGAACAAAGACGTCTTAAATGGAAAGACGTCTTAAATGCACAAAGCCAAATTAAGTTACGTCTGTTGGTAAGTTGGCAATGTGCTTTTAACGACACATAGTCAATTTTAGTTACGTTTGTTGGTAAGTTGACAAATGTGCATTTAAGGACACACATTAACGGACGTAAAATAATCATAGGTATCTGGTTTTATTCTGCAAAATAAATAGCTTATCTATAAGATAATTCATTTATATGCTGTTTAAAATAATTTAATGTCTAGTTTTGTAAAAAAATAATACGATTTTTATCGATACGACTTACAGTCGTAGGCGTACGCGAACGCGCCGCCATCTTGCGATCTACTAAACACAGAACACAATACTCTGACGAGCTACTAAATGTCCAGGTGTTGTCAGTGTTCAGCAATATTTTTTAAAATTCAAGAGGTATTTAAAGCGAATGCAAAGAGAAAAAACAAAAGTTTCTTTTTAAATTTTCAACAAACATGTGCATTTATTTGGTGTCTCTAGGCGGCGGGAATTTCTTACCATCAGGAAATCCGTCTGCTGGTTTGCCTTCCAATGTTATAAAAAAAACAAATATAAATATGAATGTCTTTGTTGCCGAGGAGTTTGTTTCGCCGTTTCTTCTCCTGTCTGGCTAGGTTTGGAAACGGTGGTAGTGTATGGCAGATAGGGTAAAACTCGATCGTTAAAATTTTTGCTTTAATTAATTAGTGCTAACCTAGTAGTAAATATATTAAAACGAATTTATATGTTAAAATATATAAATAACAAAAATAAAAAATACAATATGTTTAATTAAGTTAGATATTTTCCCACCACAATGTGGTAAAATATGTTGGTATGAATAAGTATTCTGTAACAACTCTTAAACACACATATTCCGCAAATAAATTTCATTTCATTTAATTTCAAAATGAGTTTAGTAATTCAGTTGGAATTTTTATGGCTTTGTCTTGGTTTATATCAGCGTTAACTAGTATATAACACTTCATCCCCTGGTTTTACGTAAGAATTGTGTGATTCTTAGCAGCGCTTGGTCGTATCAGGGTACTAAGATCACTCTTTCACACATCCAGAAATTTGGTTCAGCTAGCATAATTAGTGGAATCTCTATCTCAATTTCACAGATAATTTTTCTTCAGCAGTAATATTAATGGCAAGGGTTTCAGGTAGATCCACTTCCCTGTTTATCCGCTTAAAGAATCCCTCAAAAAATTTTAACAGAACCAATGAAAACACCGCTGCCCGTGAGTCGAGACAGGCTCTTATGTCCACAATCAATTGTGGTTTGTCGACTTGTTGTCCAAAAAAGGAACTTTTAAAAGAGGCATTCATTTTGTCCGCAAGGTACTTCATGTAACAACAAAGAGTTTGCCGAAAATCATAACAAAACCAAATATTGATTGCTCTATTATTTCTACGTAAATATTTCAGAATCCTATCCAGTCTCTAACGCTTTGAGTAACACCGTCTAATTTTGTAAATTTTAGATGCATAATAAATATAAGTACTATTATATATTCATGCATTATTTTTGTTACCGATCGTGCACTAGCCTCTAACCAATAAGGAACATTCTTCAAAAGCTCTAGTCAATTTCGGTCGTCATTCAGAAAATTAAATGCTTTGCAGGCTGCACGAAACGTTGGGTGTTCAAGGACATCAATTGTCCTCAAATGCGAAAATGATGTTGGATTGCATACTGTTTGCAACAAAAGGTACTCTTCACTAGAAGGTGCACAGTGTACCTGCACGATACACCTTACTCTAATGCTTTTTTCCCGTGTTGGTCCGGGCTCCTTCGCAGAATAGACCATCTGCTTTCCTGCCAGACAGCTCGTAAAAGATGAGCATAGGCTTTCCGTTACTAGCACCGTGACATCTAACTAGGTGGTAGAGTTTCGCAGCGACTCATCCTGGTTACCTATTCTTGCCTCGCCTCCTTGACTCCAGTAGGGTTGCACCTCGAAACCCTACTGGATGTCCGCGTAATGGGTCGTCGAATTGGTAAATTATAAAATAGGCAAATAAACAATAGGACCTTATTAACAAATTTATTATGGTCGAATTTCAACCAATGGACAATCACTAGTTTTTATAATTACACCTCAGGTAATGAGTAGGTATTAATGGCACCTACCTACGTCGAATAAAAAAAAATTGTCTGATTTGATATAAAGCTACTCATGACCGGAATATGTCACTGACCGGATCAGCTTGTGAGCTTCTTTTTTTAAAATGTACATTGATCAAATTTTGGTAGTCAGGTAGGTACATTTGGGTCAGTTTATTTCCAAATTTAAATCCTTTTATGAGGAAACTGCGCGAGAAGTAAGCTGTTGTAGACACGCAGTCATCGAGGTAGTGATATAGAACCTCTTTGAGAATTAATACAACGATGGAACGGAATGCATAGCTTAAAGGAGTTTGTAATGATAGCTCAAGGAGAGATAAAAGTGAGACGAGATAGGTAAAGTATCAAGTAGTATATAGTATGTTTATTGCATTGTAGTAAAAAAGTTAGTTGTTCATAGATAAGCTCCACATCTGCAACCACCGAAAGGAGCACCGATACCGTAGCCGAAGCCATCAGCATATCCGTATCCGTAACCAAGAGGACCAGCGGCGTAGCCGAGAGGACCGGCAAAACCGAGAGGAGCAGCGGCGATATCTTCAGCGGTAATACCGACGAGACCACTGCCGCAATTGTAAGAGACAGCACCGGCACCAGCAGTGGGCAGCACACCTTCGAGACCCACAGTTCCCAAGAACGGCAGAGCACCGGCTACAGCGAGAGCACCTTCGATCAAGTTATCAGAAGCGACGGATACACCTACAGGGGGGACGGGAGAGGCGCTGGCGATGGCGAGGCCGGCTCCGTTAGATGCAGCTAATCCACGAGCTTCCCAGGAGGCGCAAGGAGTAGCGTCAAAGACTCCATATCCAGCATAGCCCAGACCAGCAGCATAAGGAGCAGCGGCAATAGCAGGGTATGCGGCACCAAGGCACTGAGCAGAGATGCTCTGGAATCAAATTTAAATTACTTAAGAATAATTGTTTTTTTTGTTGGGATTGGATAGGTAACCGGTTGGCGATAGGTTTTCCACTTACCACATTACAGCGATCTTTGCAGGATAAGGGCGTGAAGATAATTTTTTTTATATTTCTTTTTCGTGTTTTAAAAGCGCCGTCGTACAGCATTTATTTAAAGTTGTATTTCCATTTTAAGAGGTTGATTGGAAGAGATCGCTGTTTTGGCGATACTTGGCCGCCTTTGTAAATCACTGACTCCTAAAGTTTTGTTTTTAGAATCAGACCCAAAATCAGAAAAAAACCTTTATTTATTTGGGCCATACCACAAGTAGTACTTGTACGCATCCACATTAAGATTCTTTATAAACTACCACCGGACCGGAATCACAGACACACACACATTTGCTGTATTTTATATTTTATGTATTTGGTGCACAATAAAAAGTTATATAAGTAAATTATTTAATTAAAAATAAGTTTAAATTAGAATTTCTGATTTTGAGAAAATTGTGCCAAACAGACATGAAATAGCACGGTCGATAGCTTGTTCATAATTCATAGTTAGTTCAATACTATTTAATTTGATATTACTTAGGATGAATCACTTGGCAATATGGATTTTTAGAGAGATATAAAACATTTATGTAAATTAAATATAACGGCTTAAAAAATATATGTATTCGTACCTGGATCACAAGTGCTTGAGCGCACAATGCGAGAATGAATTTGGCGACCATGTTTGTTGTTGATTTTTCAAATACAGGAATTGCTATGTTTGCATTTATGGTATGTAGCGTTTTTATATTTATTTTTCACCTAATGGAAGGTATTGGTAATTGACACATTAGAAATAATTATTGAAACATACGTGATGATAAAGAAATGGATCGAAAATAATTTCAACGGAATATGTGTCACCAGAGTAACGTTTGCAATTATATCTTTCATTATAAAAATAAGTCATTGACATTTTGTCTTAGAGGATAAAGAGAAAGAAATCATGACCATAACGCTGCCATAACGACAAAGCTTGCCATTATTATGTTTCGATTAAGAGGCTAGTTTATTAAAATTTGATAAAACCAAAAAAACATAGATTCAAATTGGCAACACTACATTTATATCTACCCATACCAGCCGGAGTGTATTTGTGGCTGGTACCAAACATGATAGTTTATTTGCCTCTTACTTCTGAAAAAATCCTTTGTTGTACCCTCATGAAAACATTTCTCGAGATCCATGTCACGTACTTATCACATGATTGAATAACTTTTTTTTCACAGTATAAATATCATGGTCAGTGTCAATATGTTTATTGTGTGCTTGATCCTATTATAAACATGTATAACTTTGCTTTTATCCTCATTTGCGTGCAAGTTTGCTTGCTCCAGGTATTTGATTTTAAAATAAAATAAAATTAAATTTATTCCTTATTAGTTGATTGCGCGGTGTAGCGGTCCCGAGTTGGACTTGACTTCGCGAGGTCACGGGTTCTCACTCCGTGTTGTGGGACCCCAAAAGTGTTTCTTTTTCATGTTTTAATGAAAACAACAAATTCCGGAATGGGATATGGGCCCCGATGACGACAGACTCGCCACTTTTCACATTGTGGGATTTAGTGTCTTTGGCTAGTCGTGGGTGCCCTGGTCGTGCCTCTGCATACTATTGTTTTTATATAATAACCCCTATATATAAAAACAAGTAAGTTAGTATCTTCACGCCTGAAGATGTAGACAGAGGCATAACCCACGACTAGCTGAAGACACTAAGTTCCACAATGTGATAGGTGCCAAGCCTATCGCCAACCGGGCACATATCCAATCCCGACCAACGTTTTTTTTTCTTTTAGTTCCCGACCCGGGAATCTAACCTGGGACGTTATGCAGTCAAGTCCAACACTTGGACCGCCCGACCACAGAGGCGCTATATTATATACATAATTTTGAATTTAAATTTGAATTTGAATGGCGTGAAGATACTTACTTACTTTAAATTTAGTTTTTTAGGCTAAATACCTTTGTAGCAACTATGTAACATGTATTCCACAAATAAATACATTTCATTTTATAGTCTTATTCTCTAAGAAAGTTGAATCTGACATTTTGAATTGAAGTACTATTTACTTATTTCCAGAGCGTGTACAGCCAGTGCCTGGGCGCACCCTTTGCCGCTGGTTACGGATATGGTTTAGCTGAACCCTTCACTGCTGGTAATATGGATGGCTATGGATACGGTGCCTTCGCCCCCGGTTTAGCCGCACCCCTCGGTTGCGTTGCCGCATATGGCAGCGCAGGTATTGGCGAGGTAGCGGTGGCCGGTGAGCTGGGAGTGGCCGGTGCCACCCTCGTCGTCGGTCAGGTCCCGATCCTCGGTGCCGTGGAGTTCGGAGGTATCGTTCCCGCCGCTGGTGAGGTCTCGGCTGTGGATACGGTTATGGTGCTGGATCTTACATTTACTAAATCTTGGCTTGGAATTATTTATAATAAATGGTTTTCTAAATCAGACATTTTTAACTGAAATTTAATTATCAATACAACTCAAGATCTCCACCTTATCTTGATACCTACAATTTTCAAACGAATAGACCGATTTCGATGCGTTTTTTTTTATTGACATCTGACATGAGCGAGAAAGTTCTTATCTTCTATATATGTTTAATCGGGGGCTACTAATTTTTATTTTATTTTAGGCTTAATAAATAAACTTGAAACATGGCACCGAGAACGGCTAAAGTTTAGATTTAAACTTCTATTTGTCGTTGGTGTCGACTGGTATCGACTCTGTTTTTCACTTTCTATTGTTCTGGACTATTCTAAATTGCCTAATATTCAACTTGACGATATGATGAAAGGGATATGAAAAGAGCGTTGTTGTTACCAGCTCTGGCAATCCTATTGTTTAACTCATGTAACCTTTTTGGTAGTTATCAAGAAACCACTTTTTCCCAAGTCTATAACAAACCATATTTTAATACTGAGAGGAGAGTATACATAGGGTGTCTATGGAATACTCGTGTCATAGACCAGGAAGCCTTTAGAATCTTAACAATAGATTTTTTTTATTGTTGATTTGATTTATTTGGTGCTGTATTTAGAGCTGTTTCATTTGATAACCTTTGATTTGGATTGTACAAAAATATAGAATTAGCCATTTTGTTGTTTCGGGCCACGTCTTTATGCTGACATCAATACTCATCTTTTATATTTGGATTACCGTCGAACGTAAACACGAACCCATGGATAACATTAAATCAGTCGGTATTCAAGTCAACACAAACTTATGTCGCCGCAACGATATGGCGTTTTACGTACAAAAAAAAAATATGAAACAAACGGAAATACTTGGCAAATACAATATATTACTGAGAGGGGTCCTAACCTTATCGACGCAACTGTCATAATATTGAATACCCCTTTAGAAATAGGAATCAGGCAGTTAGTGCAGCGCGAGCGTACACCAACATTTCGCAGTATATCCTCACTCAATTTAATACATAAATGATGAGTGAGTGAGCCTTCCAATTACAACAATATGAATACCTGGGAACTTTATTAACTCAGCTTATACAATGTATTGGCCGTTAATCAACTTTTAGCGTATTTAGGACTGTGTCATAATGCATAAATTGCAGAAAACTTGTCTCGTCAAATTGTTTGCTGCTAGCTACATTTTTCATGTTTCACTACAAGCAAAATGTCATTGGTCAAGGCTCGTTGGTGGAGAGGCTAGCGTAAACGACTAACTGCACTGACCAACCGGAAATGCAGACATTAAGATGTTTGCATTTCCGGGTACAGACCCGGCTTTTAAGTTTATTTTGGTATCTATGTAAGTTTTCTATCTACTAAAATCGTTTGACAACACCCATAACACAAGCAGATCATTTTCTTACTTTGACGTTAGATTCAATTTGTTTGTTTTGATCTCATACTTGAACAATAGAGTGCAGAGGGTTAAAATAAATGGTAAAACTTCTTCGGGTTCTGGAATTTCTATTTCTTATTTTCTTTATTACATGAGAGATACCCACGATACTGTTTTGTTTGCGGATGACACTTGACTTATATTTAAAATGAAAAGGCAATTAGGTAAGTATAACGAAGTGAACAATGCGATATCTAAAGTTGTACATTGGTTCACAGTTAACAATCTTCTTTTAAATGGTAATAAGACGAAATGTACTTATTAGATTTTCAATGCCCAATGTTAGGCTAGTAGATTCCAATGTACAACTAAATGGATGTAAACTGGATCTGGTTGAATCCACTGTCTTTTTAGGCATCACAATTGATAATAAATTACAATGGGGCCCTCATATTGAGAAACTGACTAATAGATTTAGTTCAGCAGCATTTGCAGTAAAAAAAATAAGAACATTAACAGATGTTGAAACGGCCTGAATAGTATATTTTAGCTATTTTCATAATTTAATGTCTTATGGGATACTTCTTTGGGGAAATTCTGCACATATAAATACCATATTTGTATTACAGAAAAGAGCTGTTAGAGCTATTTATAATCTTAAAGTAAGGGATTCCCTCCGAGAAAAAATCAAAAAAATAAATATTTTAACCTTCAGTTCTCAAGACATTTATGAGCATTTAATGTATGTTAAAAAAATGTATGTATGTTTACAATAAAATGTGATGTTCATGACATTAATACGAGGAATAAAAATAATTTAGCCATAAAATTAGTAAATCCTTTTTGAGTCAATGTGTATGTTTCTACAATAAGCTGCCCATTGGTGTTAAAGATCTACCTTTAAATAAGTTTAAAAATGTATGAAAGCAAAATTATGTCATAAAGGCTATTTATTATACGGTATCAGAGTATTTGGAAGATGAACATGGTTGGGGATAGAGGTTTCAATCTCCCAATACAATTTTTAATGTGATTTGTTGTACCTTTTATTTAAGTTAAAGTAAGATTGTAATTTATATTTTTGATCTAGTTTATATTGTAATTATTATTATTGAAAAAGACAAGCCCGCTCAGTTTCTTTCGCCGGATCTTCTCAGTGTGTGGCCGCGATTCCGATCCGGTGGTGTATCCGAACCACTTGTATGGTTCAAGTGAATAAAGATTTTTCTGATTCTGATTCTGTTTGTTTGCCAATTTGTAATTATGTTAATTGTAATTATAATATGTTCGAAGGTTGTGTCCGTTGTGGGTAGGTACGGACCACCGGGTAGAACAGATCAAATACCTGATAGTTTAGAATTATTGCTTTTAAAATGATTTCGGAAAATACTATTCGACTTTCTATTAGATAAAACGTAATATAGTGTAAACTGATGATATTTATATTCTTTAATAAATGATGCCGAGGAGTTGGTTTCGCCATTACTTCTCCTGACTGGCTACGTTTTAAAAGGTGTAAGTTGATGGTAAAAATTGAACATCTATTTATTATAAAGCTGAAGAGTTTGTTTGTTTCTTTGCTTGAATGTGCTAATCTCAAGAACTACTGGTCCGATTTGAATAATTCTTACGCTTTTACTAGAGCCTAGAGTGACCGCTCATGCCATTCTATTCCTGGAGGATCCATTGTGAAGTTACCATTGCTGGTATTGATTATGGCCTGAAAGATTTTTCGGCAACATTCAATAATTGAAATTTCAAGCAACATTGAATGTCTAAATATGTATTTCAATAAAAATGTCTTTGCATCCATATCCCCTAAAAATCAGGCAGAGGCACAACTAGGACAGCCACGCATGACTAGCTGAAGACACTAAGTGTGCAACGTCATTTTTTATTAAAAAATCGAAACTACACATTTTCCATTTCTTTTTTTTGTTACTTGAACCGGGCATCAAACTCAGGACCTCAAGAAATCAAGTTCGATGCCAGACGGCAAGACCACAGAGACGATGTTTATTTCTAAATTTAAAAAAATAATAATCTGTTAGAGGTTTGTAATAGAATTGAATGGTTTTTTTTTGTGTAGGTACAGTTTAATTTCACAGTAATTGTCGAAGTGCAGATAAAACTGTAGAGGGAATAATGTGTTTCTCATATATACCTGAGGTTAGATTAGAAAAGGGAAAGTGTATGTTTCGTTTTCACGTCAAAATTACTAAACTGATTTTCTTAAAAAATAGATTAAACTTTAAACGAAAGCTACTATTTATCTCTAAATTTCAACGGATAGCGTTGGAGAGCTAAATACTCAATAACTGGATTACGCGGGCGAAGCCGCTGGTTGCGGCTAGTATTATATATAAATAAATCCCAATTTTGCATGATCATCGCAACAGTTTAGGGTTTTTTTGTTGTGTTATTAATTGACCGGAGAAGGTTCTAGCAAAGAAGAAAACTGAGAAAATTGCAGGAAAATGGGAAAGTTTATTCTTTAATTCATAAAAATTGTATACGTCAAGCGCCTGTTCAGCTAGTAATTTAATAAAAAGATCTCATATTTCACCCAAGGTTATAAGAATATTGATTTTTAAATGTTAGTATGATTAATACTATAACGATTTTGTTGGTATATAGCAGAAAGTTGACAGTGAATATATTTTTTGAAGGAGCGTGACAAATACCGTAATCGTAGAAAATTATTGTTTTTATAAAATTATGAGTTTTTTCTTATTCCTGCGATTGTTTTTTGATAACTAGGGTGGATCCTGTCACCGCCAATTGTTTTTTGCCTACTGGTAGGGACTTGAGCCATTTTCGTCCAATTGTATCAAATTCTGATTGGGTGTTGAGCGAGGATTTCATTTTTTGTTCATTAATAATTATTGGCTGTAGTCAGTGGCCGCTGTTTAAGGTAATTTGAAAAAAAAATCAATCAACAACTAGAAAATGTATGCTAACTCTGACGATAAGGTGCTGAATTTGAACTTTCTTCTGTTCGATTGTAAAAGAACACGTATTTTAAGACCACCTTAAAACTTTCTTTAAACTGGTAAAGATTCATATTGTATGTAGTAGAGTCCTGGCAGTCATCCAGTAAATTTGGTAATTTAACATCAGTCCCCATTCCCTTCGGTGATTGGAATTTTTGTGTACCTTTGACGTTACATATATGGTGAAAACCTTCGCTCTGTCCTCTGACAGTCCAACCTAAGCGTATATTTTGCTAGTTGTATTATATAGCCAATTATCCTTTCCCCTACATAGCTGAGGATCATAGGCTGTAATTGATAACACGATGAGTCCTGGCTGGCTGATATGTCTGATGATGAGGTCATAGGCAGCAGTAGTTGTCACTGTATTACAAATTTCATGCAGAAGGCTGTTGCATTTGATTTGCGACAACGGTAATTAGAAGTACATGCATTACCTTTATTGTAATAACGGCAGTTTTCGAATAATTTTGCCTTTTTCACTGTATGCAGCTTATGATACGGAGACATACACAGTAAACGATGACGCCGGCATATCGCGTGATTGGCAATTTCAATATTTTTTACAAAATTAACAATTTTATTGTTATCATATTGTGCAAAATGTTGACTAGCTGATTCAAACGATTATTTAATATAATTTTGACCTAATTTGATAAAATCATTTGATAAATGGCAGATGCTGTTGACGATGTTTTTTATTACATTTAAGCTAACTTTTCTTGTCATAGCTTCATGGTAAATCTATTTTTTTTTAATCATTAAAATCCTCTTACTTTGGAACCTCTCGTGGGCTTTTGATACTCGCTATGCAATTGTCGTGAGTCTCTGGCAGAGACAGGGCACAACCAGGGCACCCACGACTAGCCAAAAATACTAAGTCCCACAATAAGATCGGTGGCAAGCCTATCGCCAACCGGGCACATATCCAATCCCAAGCAACATTTTTTTTATATTAGAATGTTGAGAAAACCTAATTTTTTTTTGTTGCCCGACCCGGGACCCCGTGAAGTCAAGTCCAACAACTGAACCACTAGACCAGAGAGTAAAATATAGGACAATAGGATCCTACGAATAGACGCTTACTCCTAAGTTTTTGATTGCATATAAGCTGTCTCTCATGGTGTTATGAATCTGTTTTATAAAACTGATAAACGGTTGTTGCGCCGCGGAATTGCTCTATATGTTTAGTTTTAAAGTTTAGTATAAGGCGCTTAATATTATAGCGTTTATTTAATAATTTTCAAGAAACATAATAATTTTCCATTGATTTTAATCAATGCTGTATTAGTCTTTTAGCTTCCTCTCTGACTTATGATTTTAAAAAATTACATTTTTTGTACATTAGACGGGCTTTGATTTGAATGTATAACTTCAACGAACATGTCATTGCAACTAGTCCATTGTAGATAATTTAATGCAGAATGTAGGTATCTCCATTCGCGGGCTCGCCTGCTGCCCATGTGCGACTGAACCCAACTGCTGATTAAAATATGATTTCACTGCCCCTTGATACCGTTGACCATATTTAAGGAAAGCTGGTAGAGTATATTCCGGGTAGGAACCCCGCATTTCATGTTCGAAATAGTGTAATCGAAAGTCTTGAAGTTACCCGTTGTTTACGGAGCATTTCTTCAGTTTTTTTATTATTATTACAGTTATTTTTAGTTTCTTTTTTTTCTAATTTTTTACCTACCGTGTTCCTTCTCTTTTTTTCCGTCTAGCCTCCTTTCACAACGCGCAATAAGGAACTTCGTTCCAAAAGTTTTTCTGTTTCTTCATACTCAAGCTTTTTACAGCATAGCATAGAATAGCATACTTTACAGGTGTTTTCATATATTTCTAGTTTTTTGTTTATCGTGTTATATGTATAAGTAGGACGTCTGTACTAAGTAATGTCTTTTTGCGAAAGCTGGTTTATTTTTGTTGGTTTTGCATTGCTTTTAAGAACAATGGTACCTCTCCTTTTTGTAATTAATAAATCATGGTTGATATTAATAGATTTGTGAATTTTTGTAATTGCATTCAATATATATAGTTTGCTCACTATTAATAAATCACTCGTCAAATAAAGATCTTTAGTTGGATATCGAAAGAGTTTAAAAAACATGGTTCTTAGAAGTGTACGTTGTGTTCTTTCTACTTTTATTTTTTTTTAATTTTGTTGCACCTTTACAAACTGAGATGCAATAGCTAATAATGGATTGAGCTATATGATACACCAAAATAGTTACCTAATATTCAGATAAGTACATCTAGAGTTTACAGCTGATAAGCATAACCATAATATATTAATAAAAAAATAATTTGCGAGGGTTATGCATAACCCTTGCAAAGTTTGTGCAAATAATTAATAAAAATTTGACTGGTAAAATAACCAAATGTATTGATGAAATATTTTTCAAGCCGTTTAATTTAAACCTAGAAGGTATAAGCTAATAAATTTGCAGTTGAATTCCACAATAGTGTGGAAAACATAATTAAAAATAATTCTTGTAATATACAATTTATTTACAAGCACTTGTACTTTCCACAATATATTTTTAGTTTTTATTTTTATCGTTCAGTCAACCGGTTTCGCTATACAAGCATCATCAGGGCTATATTACAGCTGAAGTTTTGTTGAAAGTAATACCGCCTAATTGTCATCATCAAAAATGACGGTATTTAAATAAAAATTATTGAGTGATGACATTAGTAAGCAAATTTGAATTGACTGCCTTGTCACATTAGATTTTTCCTCCACTAATGGGGAAAATTTCCCTTAACTAAGGACTACTAATGTTATCTATTAAACTAGGTTCTACTATTAATAAATGATTTAAAAAATGTAAATCAAATTAATTATTCTAATTGTAAACGTAATCATAAAATAAAATAAATCGAACTCCTTTGGTAAAAATGTCCAAATACGAATTTGTACAACAAAATACATTATGAAATACTAAAAATAACAAATTATGTCAAAAAACTATAGTAAATGTCACATTGCAAACTTTGCAAACAAACATTGCAAAATTCAATAGAAATATTAAATAATAACAATAAAATAAAAGGAAATGTCAAATAATTACATCAAATAAAACTATGTCAAAAATGGCTGTCAGAATTAATTACTTACTAATAAGCAATGCTACAGTTATCTATTTATAATTTAAAATTATTTCTGTCTATAAAAAATCTATTCATTAAAAAAACATATTAAGCAGTGAAGAATCATTAAGATCCACTTGATCGTTTAATAATTTAGGGTCCCTTTTCTTTCTATTAACTTCTAAAACTCTAAGGAATTGAGTTTCTTACCTATGTTGCAAAAATGAAGGGCTTTAAAGTTATTAGTTCATCTATCTATAAAACAGATATCAGTGTGTAGAAATTACAAACATTAACAATAACAGAGTAAGAAAGACTTACCGGTGTCAATACATAATAAAAGAGACAGGAGTGCCACAAGGTAGCATATTAGGGCCACTCTTATTTTTGTTATATATAAACGATATAACAGGCACTACCGATCAGCAGTGTTTTCTATTTGCTGATGACATATCTGTAATTGTACCAGACAAAGATAAAAACAATAGAGAGTTTACGAAATTGTTAATAGATTCTATTAATAATACAACTTTAAGGACTAATTCAAATAAGTTATCTCTAAATCTCTCTAAAACAAAAATTACACAATTTTTAATTATAAAAATGATCGCGATAAGCTAAATTTAATATTTAACAACGACAAAATTGAGGAATTAGAAGAAACTAAGTTTTAAGGTGCTATTCTGGATAAACATCTCAATCGGAAGTCTCATACAGATGTAGTAATCAAAAAGATAAACAAATTTATTTACGCCTTGAAACAAATTAAAACAACTATACACGAACGACGTACCCCCACCGCCGCGAGTCCACGTAGCCCTCTTCGCGGACGACACGGCTCTATATTCAACCCTCCGTCGCGGTAAACAAATAGGCTGCAATCTTAGAAACGCAGCCACTCTCCTGGGCGACTGGTTCAGGAAGTGGCATATAGAAGTGAACCCCGATAAAAAAGCAGCGGTGTACTTTAATCGAGGTCTCACACCCGAACGGTTAAGTCCCAGGCGTAGCATCAAACTGTTCGGTAGAGCGATCCCCTGGGAAAATTCAACAAAATACCAAGGGGTCACTCTAGACAAAAATATGTCGTTCGAACCGCATAATACGCGCGTCACAAACAAGGCTAAGTTCGTACTTAGCCTTCTCCATTATCTTATTAATAAAAATAGTAAAATGTCACTTCGTAACAAAGTGACACTTTACAAAACTTGTGTTAGACCCATTTTAGCATACGGTGGCGTAGCCTTCGCGC
>NJDC01003297.1:38734-53957 GCA_002245475.1 Calephelis virginiensis
GAAGGGGATGTATCTAAGTAAGTTTTATACGTGTAACTGGCTAATTATATTGTGAAAAACAATTGCGAGCCATATTTATAAAAAAGAAGAAGAAGAATAAAAAAAAGATTGTAGCAGGTAATAGATAAAATTTACAAAAATCATTCGTTCATTGCGGTAATAAAACAATACTGATTTAAAAGCTCATGGTACGAACTAAAGTAATGATATTTTATGACAGAAGTAAAACTTTCCTTTTACAAGACTGTTTTGTCAAAGCTTATGGTAGGCCCCTGGGGTCACTTAAAAAGAGTGTTGTTAAGTCAAATACCAATGTCATAAACAAAATTATTAACATAGGCAATTAAATAAAAATGTCATAGAATTCGACACGTAACTTATCAAACGTAATCTATACCAACTCATGGTAAAGCCCTGAACGTTTAACACGAGTTTGTATAGATTACGTTCTTTATTTGACATTTCGAAATCTATAGCGCTTTTCTTCTAAAAAAATATTCTTTTAGTTACTGGTAGAGGCGCTGTTCAATGTTTCAATACAAATAGTTTACGGAGACGCTTGCGAATTTTTTTTTTTTATATAGAAGAGGAGGCAAACGAGCAAGTGGGTCACCTGATGGAAAGTGATCACCTCCGCCCACGGACATCTGCAATACCAGGAGTATCACAGATGCGTTGCCGACCTTCAAGGAATGAGTACGCTCTTTTCTTGAAGGTTCCTAAGTCATAATTTTTTGGGAATACCGCTCTCAGTAACTGATTCCACAAAGGTGTTATACGGGGTAAAAAATGTCTTCGGAATCGCACAGTTGTAGACCGCCACGCATCGAGATGATGGGCATGATACCTTAATCTCTGACGCGATGTCCGCTTTAAGAAATTAGTTTTAGGAAAATTATGCAAAGACTGTTTTCAGGCTGACATTAATTTATATTTTTCTTTTATAAAACAATACAGTTGCTAGGAAACAGTCAAGACTAAAATATAAAAGTAAAAACCATATACAACCTTCTTAACATTCCGTCTCCTTTTTAGAAACTGTATGTTCTTATGAAACTCCTGCTAAATGGCACAATTTCTGCATTTGAGGCTTGAAAATAGGCTTTGTTAGAAAATCAGCTAACTGATCTTTTGTGTTTATTTTAATGACATCCAAAGCCTTTTCTTGAACACATTGCCTTATAAAGAAGTTTCGTATCATTATATGTTTTGTCCGTTGATGTGATTCACATGGTGGATCATAGGCTAATCTTATTGCTGATTGATTATCTACATGAAGATGCGGGGTTTTTAACCCCGTTGTCATCATACCACCATGCATGAATCGCATGATTCTATTCAGCCATATGAGCCATATGAGCCAGCTTCACTAGCAGCTATTATTTCCGCTTCTATGGAGGATATGGCAACCGAGGTCTGTCATTTGCATGGCAAAGCAATAGCGCCGTTGACATACAAGCATATTATGCCACTTGTTGAGCGTCCAGTTGTCAAATCACCTCCAAAATCAGCGTCGCTAAAATATTGTAAGCGAGGAATTGCAGTGGAAGGCTTATATGTAATTCCATAGTTTATGGTTCCCTTGAGATAGCGTAAAATTCGCTTCACTCTTGTTACGTCTTCAGAAGTTGGATTTTCAAGATTTCGTGACACAACTCCAATTGCATACGCAATGTCTGGTCTAGTACCTACCATTAGGTAAGATAGTGCACCAACAGCTTGACAGTAAGGGTAAGTAAGTTGCGAGATTTGTCGTATTCTTTTAAAGAATTACTTTCATTTACTATCGGAGTTACAGCTGCATTACAATAATAAATTTAAAGCAGTTGATACTTGGTTTACATTTATATTTGGTTTTAAACATCTCAGCTTGAGTTTGTATAATCCACCAAACTTGTTACGACTGCCAATAACTTTTGTTTGACCATTTATTTTAAGTGTACAATTTAATGTAGTAGATTCAAATATACTATTATCTACTCTGTCATGAGTGGCAAGTACTGAGAATAAATTTCTACTCATGCTAGGAACGTACCAAACATCTTTTAGCAGTATCTGTTCTGATTTGCCATCGACATCTGCCTCTGCTAGTATATTTCCTATACCTAGGGCTTCTATACATTAGCCATTTGCGCCGGTCACTGTGTGCTGGCTTTTAAAATATGTAAAATTATGAAACAGATCTCCTCTATTAGTAACGTGGCTGGTTGCTCCATTGTCCACATACCAATTTTCGGTGTCTTTTGTTTCTTTAAAGTCTGCCAAATTTATTGTCATTATTTTCAGATTCATGTTTACAGAATTCGATTCCTTGGGCGGTCTGCCATCTTGGATCCATTTCTTGCAACTTTTGACTCTGTGCCCCTTTTCTTTACAATAATTACATTTTAAATTCTTCTTGATATAATTATTTTTCTTATATTGGTTTGTCTTTGCATATACAGATTCTGAATTAATCCCGTTTCCTTTGACATATCCATTATTTTGACTTAAGGCCCTTTCATATGCACATAGCTGATTAGTCAAATTTTGAATAGAGCGTTCTTTTTCTGAAATTAACAGCCAACTTGATTTGAATCCAAAATATTCTGTGGGTAAGGTGTCCAGGACTTTACAAATTAGGAGAATTTCTGGTAGTTTCGCCTCTGTTTGTAGTTCCGTACACAATTCACTCCAAATATTTTTCAAAATTGACAAATGCGTTATTATGTCATGGCTGCTTTCCTTCTTATAGCTGAAGAATTTCAGGCACAGGTCATAGGTTTTATCAATACACGTACCTCCATATATGCGCTCTAGTTCATCCCACATATCTTTGGCGTTATCGAATCGCAAGACTTTCTGTAGAATGTCGTCGGACATGTTCGTTGTTAGCAAGATTAAGATTGCACTGTTCAAGTTTTCGTAACTTCGAAGGTCCAATTTAAATTTAGCCTTTTCTTCGGTTATTGCTGTCGACGCCACGGTTGGTTTGCATTTTCTACCATCGAGAATTTCAAAGCATCCCGGCATTGTCTTTAGCACTATTTGTATTTTGTACCTCCAAGTTTTATAATTGTTTGGGTCTAATTTGCCCACTTGAACTTTTGCAGCATTCACTACAGCATTTTCCACGATCTCTGCTACCACTTTAAGAAATTAGTTTTAGGAAAATTATGCAAAGACTGTTTTCAGGCTGACATTAATTTATATTTTTCTTTCTTTCTTTCTTTCTTTAAGTTTTGGCCTTCACGTTAGTATTTAGCCATTAGTCAAGTAGAAATTTGCATCAAATTTTATAATTTCAATTAATTTTAATTAGTCATCAGTCGTAAGTCGTCAGTAAGTCATGTCAGGCTCTTGGGTAAAGCGGTGGCCTTTTTACACAAGCTCATGTAACGAGATTTGGCGGCAACGAGAAAATATACGATACGTTAATTTCTTTATAATTATTTCATTTGAGCACTTTCACTGAACAAAATTGTACAAAATGCCACCAAAATTGACCAATTTCACTCAATATTAACACGAATTTCAATAATTATAAAAAAACTTCGACCATCTTTTCTCTCGATGGCGCCAAAAACTCTATATTTTTCTTTTATAAAACAATACAGTTGCTAGGAAACAGTCAAGAGTAAAATATAAAAGTAAAAACCATATACAACCTTCTTAACAGTCCGAAGGTGGAAATCAGCGGCTGGAATTAAACCAAACAACTCCTCAGAGCATTCCCCATGATAAATGCAGTAGAGAACACTAAGTGACCCAACATCTCTACGCAACGCTAAAGAATCAAGCCGATTGGTAATTGTCCGGTCATTGACAATTCGAATTGCTGTACGTTGAATGTGGTCAAACGGAAGGAGCTGATACTGTGGAGCCCCTGCCCAGAGTTGAGAACAGTACTCCATATGAGGCCGAATTTGCGCTTTATATAGTTGTAAGCGATGGGCCGGCTTGAAATACTGTCTCGCTTTACTGAGCACACCAAGTTTTTTAGAGGCTATTTTAGCCTTCTCCTATATATATTAAAAAATATAGTAAACTTGACGAACCAAAAATTAGTGTAAGTGCATTGGCAACCTCCTGTTTACGTGTCAAACCGTTGGCGCTAATGGACCGACACGGCTAGACTGACGTTCGACATACCTTGGCCGTTATTTATTAATTGAGTTCTGCAACAATTACATCAATTTATGAGAGCTATTGTTTACTAGTACCAAGTTCATTTTGCGCGTCGCGATCCGCAACCTGACAGCTTTTTTTAACCATTGCATCACAATACCAATCCTAGATTTAAACCAGTTCACCAGGACCGAACTTTATCATAGTAATTATTGAAGTCGCTAAGAAAGATCGTCCGAGAGTGTCCTTTCAACAAACCAAAACAGTTTGGCCAGAGAGGCAATAACGTTTTGACAAACATCAACATGTAAAACTGGCCCACACGCGTGTATCCTTTGAACTAGACAAAAGATATAGCCCGGACTATCCCTCCAATCAGTGACGATTACTTTCTGCCAGTGCAACCCGGACGAATATGCTCGTCAACTGGCCTCAAGGTGTTAGCCCAGACGACACGGTCATTTTAACAGTGCAGCTATTCCGGATTAGTATATTCTTTCAACTATCCAGTTACAGATAACGCGGACAACACTGTCCCTTCCGATACTTACGTACCTACCTATTTGCAATAGGAGTTCCACGTGGATTAAAACGTTGGTTGTAAACATTGGTTTGCATCCGCGTGGAACGTAGATTTAATCCAAATTTTAATTTATTTCAATCAAAGTTTCCACCTAGGTTACCTTTGTGAAAGGCGTGATTAGGGCGTAATTACAACCGTCTGGATGAAGTTTAAATATTGAAGTAGGTTGGCAGTCACACTTACACATAAAATAACTATTAAAATTGCAGCCTTGTGGAAGCTCGATGAGAGAATATTTTTGACATTTTTACGAATTAAATGGTAATAGTGTAGCCGCGAGATATCAGCTAAAACGTAATTTTCTAGGGCTTACCGATAGTAAACCAATTCGTAAGAAATCCTAAGTAATCCTAGGTAGGGAATCGTTTTGATCGTAATATGTCATACCGTGCAAAACTTCGTACGCAGCGGTCCTATTTTGATAAAAAAAAATCAGGTATAATATACTTGGAATAAATGTACTAAATTTAAGGGTAGGAAAATTATTTCGTTTTTCATTATCTTTAATTATAAGTTGTGTGTACAACTCTTACAACGTGTAGTTGGTTTCTTATGTAAGTATGGAAAAAAGTCAACCGTGAGGGTAAACAAATTAATAAATAATAACTACCAAAGGGCAATGGCAGAATTATGTCTGAGTTTGTGTTAGTGTCCATAAATTTTACAAAAACAAAACAAGTTGAATTCTTTTGTTGCGTTTTTTTTTAGTTTTTCCACCCTTTTTGTTAAAGGCCGGAGTTTATTCGTCATATAAAAATATCTCAAATGATTTCGAAATAGGTAAAATAAACTCAAATTGTTAACAATCACACCACCCGTACAAACACTAACAGCATATGAGTTATTTGTATCGATTATGAAATAAATGATCGATACAATTTGAGGCCTAAGATTGATCGTGTTTTTTAGAATACGCTTGATTGAACTTAATTTTTTCATGTTTAATAAACCGATATTACTAAGCTAATTGAAGCAATACAACATTGAATGCCAATAAAAATGGTATAAAGTATCGTGAAATATTTTCAATGTCTATAATCGATTTCATATTTAATCGAGTCTAATGTCGCAGCTATACTACTATTTTTCGCAATGACAGATTAATAGTTAGATGCTGTAGAATACTTCTGCGTTTGTCGTTTCGGTTGTGTTTTGTGAGCTTATTAGGTTTTCTACTGCTTGCCCTTGGAACTTCGATTTTGCTTTTGGGTAACAATGTACTAATTCTGAACTGGACTTATTTTATTTGTCGTATGTGAACATGCCTTGTTTGATTTAATGTTAATCTAACATCATAAATAGTCATACGATAACAACATAGAACATGACTATGTTTATTCATAACCTAAACATTTCAAACTAAGATATCTTTTTTCGGCATTCCCGAATGAAAATAAGCTAGCGTGTAGACTCCGGTACTATCACTATATCTTAGCCATATTTTTACACGGGATGCTTCAATTTAATACCAGACAATTTAATGTATGGGAATCCAAAACTACTAAGGAATCCATTACAATTTTCAGATTACAACTTGCTTGGTTGCTTGGTTAGTAGGAATAGTAAAAAAGCCTAATTTTTTTGAGTTATTTCACGACGCGATGTTTTGTAAAAAAGTTTTGTTCAAATTCAAAAATAAATGTTTTTTTAAATCTTCCGTTGTAGAGGAGTTTTAATTTGTTCAGAGATATGTCAACCCCATCGTACCCAATCACGCTTTTGCCATGTATAATAAATACAGTAAAGAACAAAAGTTTTTATGTAGCTCAAGCACCTGCACCAGTGACATCCTTTCCTTTCCTTTTTATTTCGCCTATGTGGGTGTAATAAATTTGTTGAGAGAATGTTACATATAAAAATGATGCAAAAAAATTCTGGGTATCGAACCTCATTGCTTTAATGATAAGGTGAAGGTACCATAACTATAGATGAATGTAATCGTAAAAATCGGTAAGTTAAGGCCAGATGAGTCTCCCCTTTTTTAAAATCATACCTAGGTACAAGTATATATTTGATTCGCCGTTAATTTGTTGTTTTTATTTGTTACCAACATGAGGCTACGGAACCCCATAGCCACAACTGACAAATATCAAAATAAAAATAAAAAAGTACTTGTTTCATGAACTAGTTTATTTGGACCGTAGCAGAGGTGAAATATTTACAGGTAAGCTCCACATCCACAGCCTCCGAAAGGAGCACCGATACCGTAACCAAAGCCATCAGCATAGCCGTATCCGTATCCACGGGGACCGGTGGCATAGCCGAGGGGGCCAGCGAAAGCGAGAGGAGCGGCGGCGATATCTTCAGCGGTGATGCCGACGACACCACTTCCACAGTTGTAAGACACAGCACCAGCTCCAGCGGTAGGCAGCACACCTTCGAGACCCACGGTTCCCAAGAACGGCAGAGCGCCGGCTACGGCGAGTGGACCTTCGATCAAATTATCAGAAGCAACGGACACACCGACAGGGGGGACGGGAGAGGCACTGGCGATTGCGAGGCCGGCTCCGTTGGATGCAGCCAAGCCACGGGCTTCCCAGGAGGTGCAAGCGTCAAAGGCTCCATAACCAGCATAACCCAGACCGGCTGCATAAGGAGCAGCGGCAATAGCAGGGTATGCGGCACCGAGACACTGAGCAGAGATGCTCTGGAAATAAAGTTGCTATTATTATAACTGATTCATCAAATTGATTTGTTTACACTTTAAGAATAATTATCAAAAAACTCATATCTGTTCTCCCGATTGTGTCTGAAAATAGACTTAAATAAAAATAAATGCCACAAGTTGCACAAAAGGGTACCTGTCTGAAATGTTGTTAGGTATCTTTATAGAAGCGTAAAGGCTCGTATATATTTTAGTGTTAAGAGCGAGTGATGACTGTAACGGTGAAATGATTAAGAGATTTCCACTCTGGACGGGTCAGGGTGAGTGCGAGTATTTTCTCGTACTATTGGCCTGTCCGAGTGGGAAATATACTTGATCGTTTTTTTTTACATCCGCACGTCTTAACACTAAAAGAATTGTGGTAATTTTTTCTTTTGTGATAAGGTAGCTAGCAAGCAGGTGGTTCGCTCGATTGAAAAGGATATCCATAGACCATGGACGTTATTCGTGCGTTGCTATTGAATTTTGCTATTGAGGTATTGCGTATTGAAGCCTTATCAAATTTAAGTTTTTACCTGGATCATGAGTGCTTGAGCGCACAATACTAAAACTGCTTTGGCGACCATGTTTGTTGTTGAAGAATCGAGTAAGGGATTGACTTTACTTGTATATATTGAAACTTTAATATTTATACTTTCTCATTTCTTCACATTTCAAATATTTTTTTCTTATCATCACATATTATATAGTATACTACAATACGATGTGGAAAAATACGTGACTTTCTTTAAGTCGGTCACTATGGTTTTATGATGTTATTTTACACATTCAGTAAGATGTGAAGGTACCATAACTAGGCTAATCTTGTAAAATGTACCTGCGTAAAATAGTATTAATGTTTTTTAAGGAAAATATTTGACCAACGAAAGCACAGGCTACGCTACCTTCAGACCGACATCTGGGGAACATTGGCGTTAAACTGTACGTTATAATTGAACACGACATCTAACATTTGTATTTCTTTTTTTAATTGCAAGTAAGCTGAAGAAGCTGGGAAGTTATCAATAAAGCCAAGTTTTAAAATAAAAAAAGGCAGGCAGGCTATCCCACGTTATTAATAATTTCAATGTGATTTTTATAATAAACATTAAAAGACTTGTGTGTGCACATCACATTGATGTTTAGCACCTTGTAATTCTGTAGACATTTCTTGTCACCACACATTTTCGTAGAACCAGTTATAACGGTATTATTACCTAATGCATTCCAAACCTGGGACTTTACAATAAAAGAGCGTAGTTATTGATTGCAGTCGGTATCGCGTCTGTGGGATCTCTCGTGTCACGACTAACTGAAGATCTAAGTAACAGATGGCAAGCCTATCGGCAATCGGGCGCATGTTCAGTCCCAGGCAACGTTGCTTTTATTTTTGAAATTGAACACATTTACACAATTAATACAGTCGAATCTTGCCCCAGACCACTAGACTTCAGAGGCGACAGAGTATGAGTGCGAGTTTCAAGTACGAACTATGCACAACAATTAAACAAAACTTATACATACCAACTTATTGTTTAAGTATCAATAATTTTATCGAAGTGGTAGTGAACAGGCAGGGCATACGAATGATCAATGTCATGTTTTCTTGAAGTGAAGTAGCCGCCTCATCATCTAAAAACATATTAGTCTTTTCACTAAATAGTAATAATCTAACCCCAAAGTAAGCAAATTATATGCTTGTGTTATGGGTGTTAGTCAACGATTCTAATACATGAAAATACTTAAATAGATACCTGAATGAATTTAATAAACACCCAGACCCGGAAATGCACACATCTAAATGTTCGTAGTAGTTCGGTGTAGTTGGGCGTGTACGCTAGCCACTCGACCAACGAGGCGGTTAAGTAAGTTAAGTAGTACTCTAATTGGTCTGTGAGTAGGTAATTTAATCGGACGCCATGTTGTAATGGGTTAATGCCTATGCTTACTTGTGTACATATAATAGTTATACTATCTACAGTAGTAGTTTTTAAATGTAATTACCTGTTTCTTGTGGTTCAACGGTAGAAGTCTGATGCCCAGAACAAATTTTCAGGTTTTTAGCAAACTATTCCACAAGGTTATAAAGCACAATTTTTATGTGGTGGGTAATAGAATACTGGACAAAACGAGAACATTATGCTTTCGTAGATTTATAAAGGTGAATCAAATCAAGGACTCAATTTTTCTCAAAACAAAACGGATTTAAATAATTTAAAAATTTAACAATTTTCATTTTGACTTTTGCGTCAATCAAAATTTAACAAATCTTGACATTTAGATGAACTCTTTGGTTTTTTATTTGTATTTTTTGGTTTACAATGACAGCTTACGTCGCGTGGAAAAGTAGCACTGTCACCTATACGGTTGCTTTTTTTTAATTTACATTACATGGCGTGAATGAAAGCTGTCAGGTGCCAACAACGAGTAGTGATAATTATATTAAGTAATTATAATTATGTCTTCAAGGAATCTATTATTTCTCAACACAAAATTTAGACACGTTTTGAAGTACGATTGATAATAACTTTAGTATAAATATATGCAATGTGCCATACAGCAAGCATCGTGTTATACTTCACTTTATTACAAACATGTCTTCCTTTGCTTTTCTGTTCGTGTGTGTGCAAGCTTGCTTGCTACAAGTAAGTCTGTTTTATACAGTTAGTACCGCAATATTCCCATTTCTTTGGTCCTATTTCTGTGTGTCTTGTATTTGTAAGACTGTTTAGCCGACCTAAATTTTTACTTTACGTATGTACAACGTGCAATGGTTCTTTATCGTGCATTACACAACTCAAAAACACCAAATAAGCGCAGACGCAGGAATTAACTCAATCTTAAAAACGAGTTAATAAAATGTAAAAAAAAAACTGTTAAGCCAGTTGTAAACCGTTAATTACGTTCAGTATTTACTTACTTAATTATCTTCAAGCCAAGTCCCTCACGGGGTAGACAGAGAGTATCGAGGGCCAAATGTGACGATCCTTGCAGATGTGCATAGCTTCCTTCACATTTATTATTGTTTTCAAACAAATTACAAACATTTGTTTCAGAGATTCTCGACAGTGCCTTTGAATAAAACACGATCATTTTGATCGCGAAATGTGGAATGTACGGGAACATGCATCCGTGCACAATAGCGTTATATATCTGTTTTGACAATCTTTCAGATGTCAATCTTTTCACAGGACCGAATCACCTTTCTAATTTTTACACCAACACTTTCTTTCAATGCCACTCTTTCTCGGATAACACTGTTGCGAATGCACCCCGCGAACGCAACATCGCAGATATTTTTTTTGTTTATCCTATTTTCATGTTTTTTTATGATGTACCTAACTCTTGCTTCTATAAAGTAACGTTGGGATAAGCATAGTCTATTATCAAGACTCAAAACCTCGTTTTGAAATAGCGACCTAGCGCTCCATTCACATTATTTCCTGCACACACTCTCCTTTCTACATTTACGGTGTACCTTTTATCCCTATTATCTTCCAGCATTACTAAGATATACGATTTCATTCATTCGTTCCAACATTACATCGTTCACTATCTCTCTAACTCTTTTATCTTTTTTCGCTACATTTCTTTCAAATACCATTACTTTGACTTTCTTCGCATTCAAACGTAACCCTATATCTTAACAATGGTATCTCGTAACTGTGCCAAGTGTTTGCAGCTCAGGTGGTGTGTAACCTAAAAGTACAGTATCATTTGTTATGAAAATTTAATATGTCGTCAAGCAGGCAGTTCACTCATTACTTTCTTTGATTTTATTAGAATTATAAAGAACAACACAAGATAAATAATCGTACTGACAATACACAGCCCTGCTTGACGCTAATGTTAACATCAAACCAAGGTGATATGTTGCCATTCATCTACACAAATACTTTGCATTCTAAATACATAGACTGCACCGCATGCAGCAGTAACCCGTCTATCCCATAATCCGGTAAAATCCTTGCGCACAACTTTCTTCAATGCTTATTCAAATTCTCCGGCTTACAATTAGATGCTTGTCTACGATGTCACGGGGAGAAAACATTAGATTTATACATTCTCTTCTAGACCTGAAACCACCTTGAACCTCCCACTACATTCAATCGGACTTTCCTTGCATTCTCAATTCAACATCCATGACTCTTTTGCGCAGTTTTTTTCGATTTCGGATAGTTGGAAGGCGCCATTCCGATGTTTGTTGTCTAGTTGCATCACAAACTCAAAAACCCAAGTTTCATCACCAGAGACAATGCATTTCATGAATGTTGGGTTGGAATAGGCTCGTTCTAGCACGTCCTCAGCGACTCTGATGCGATTAAATTTTCGAGGTAAATTCAGGCCTTTTGGGACTAGTCGAGTTTCAACAAGTTCCATACACAAATTATTAGTTAAAGTAATACGAATGAACTCTTGAGATACAGAAAGTTCGGCGGCTGTCTCTTTCCAAGTTTAGTTCACTTTCAGTTTCGTTCATTTTTTAATGTCAACTTTGTTGCAGACGTTGATGGCCTACCAAAGCGAGGCAAATCTTCCTTTACATTGCGACAGTTTTGAACGCTTTGGACTACTCATAAGCACTAGTTTTAGATAAAGTTGATTCACCTTAAGCTTTCTGTAACATTTTCTGTGACTCCGAACATGAAATTTTGAAACACTTGCAAAACTCTTTGTTCGACGTTTTTGTCCATTATGAAATTTGCAACACACAATAAATATAATGTAACTCAAAACAGCTCTGTATTTAAAATAAATAACAGATGTAACTCAAATTTCGCGCCATAATAAAAAACAGTTATGCCAATCTAACAACAACAAAAAAAAAAAAACAAAAATGTGAATTCAGAACCATGAACAAATAATAAATTCCTGATAATTTTGTGTCAATATATACTAAAATTATGTACATATGTGAAAGGTGACACATAAAGATATTATGATTTAACAAAATCTGATTG
Source organism: Calephelis virginiensis (assembly GCA_002245475.1). Classification (NCBI taxonomy): domain Eukaryota; kingdom Metazoa; phylum Arthropoda; class Insecta; order Lepidoptera; family Riodinidae; genus Calephelis; species Calephelis virginiensis. The sequence goes on from NJDC01003297.1 coordinate 51,030, forward strand.
ATAGATTTTATAAAGAAACATTATGCCATTTTAGTAATTACTTGCATCTACATAATACGAGAGAAAAAAGCGATCTGAGTAATTCATAGCTAAATAAGATCTAAATGATCAGGAAAAACAATCCTTTATTTTTTTCTGGTCAGGTTATTTACAAGCGTTTTTTTTTTCAAATTGTCTAATAAAAACAATGTATATGGGGTATAAGTACCCAGGAGGTGACAGGTTCGCGGCTTATCACATTTTGGGACTACAGGCTAATCGTGGGTATCCAGATTTTACCTCTGCCTCTCCTACCTCTCAGGCTTATAAGCTTTTGTTAAAAGTTCCTGTACAAACTCTTGTTAGCTGTCAATATATAAGGATTTAGGTACGAAAATTATAAGGTCAGTTAAGATATACATATACTACATGTAATAAAACCGTACTGTAGGTAGACTTTATGTTTCGTGTGTCATAATATTTTGTAAGTATCGTAATTAATTTAAAGAAGACAAGTCCGCTGAGTTTGTTTCGCCGGATTTTTCAGTGTATGGCCCCGATTCCGATCCGGTGGTAGTTTTTAAAAATGTCGACGCGTACAAGTATCATTTGTATGGTCAAAATGAATAAAGTTGTTTCTGATTGTGGGTCTACCTTGAGGTAAACTGTATAAAAAATTAAACTTAAGGTTTTTACCTACCTAAATAATATACTAACGTTTTCTCCGTTTCCAGAATGTTTTTAGTCAATGCTTGGGGGCACCCTTCGCTGCTGGTTGTGGTTATGGCTTAGCTGAACCTTTTGCTGCTGGTTATGGTTATGGTCTTGTTGAACCTTTCTCTGCCGGTTATGGATACGGTGCCTTCGCTCCTGGTTTAGCCGCCCCCCTCGGTTGTGGCGCCGCGTACGGGGGCGCCGGCATCGGTGAAGTAGCTGTAGCCGGTGAACTGCCCGTCGCCGGCGCTACTCTCGTCGCCGGTCAGGTCCCGATCCTCGGTGCCGTAGAATTCGGAGGAGTCGTCCCGGCCGCCGGTGAGGTCTCCATCGCCGGCAGTTGCACTTGCGGCTGTGGATATGGATATGGTGCTGGACCTTACTTTTACTAAATCGTGGCTCGATATTTTAATAATAAATGAGTATTCGAATAGAGTTTTTTTTTGTATATTTAAAGATAAAAAAGCAATCACGATTTGAATAATTTTTTGCAAAATTTCAAACGAAAACTACACAAAACATTAATTTTCCACCAAACGTTTCGGAGCAAATTTTAAACCATAATGTTAAATCACGAAAATCTACATTTTTCATTTATACAGGTAGGTAAACCCAAAAATATTTAAGTTAAAAGTGAAGATTCCTATGAAATGTCAGCAAAGTTCATGGGCTCTACTATAAGTAGTATATCTCCATAGCTCAGTAAGTAATATATTTAATGGTTGTTTTGGCGAAGAAACATTCCTAGATATCAAGAAAATTGGTAAGGTGGTACGTCTATTTAGGTTTGAGATCAAAAAGTGCCCACTAATTAATTATAGGTCCGTATCGGTTCTGTCAGTCCTAAGGTTTTCCTTGAAAAAAATTATACAGTGAAACGTTGACTTTTTAATTCCAATCAACTCAGGATGTTACAATAAAATTGATACCTAACTCGTACTATATGCTCCCAGGAACAGTTTTGTAACGCCAAAGGTATATCTGTGACCGGTCAAAAGCGTTTGGTTGTGTAAATCACGAAACCTTGCTTAGGCAACTGTCGCAATACGGTAATAATAATGCATATGCGTGTGTGAGTATGCGTGTGCTTGGCTTTTGTGTGTATGGATGCATTTTGCCTTTGTATATTGTGTGTAATTGCAAATAAAATATTTAGGTTTCGACTTCCGTCTTGGATTGATGACTATTATTAACAAATGAGGAATGCCCGGGCGTGTAGACAGAATCGCAATCATGGAGGCTATCATCGCGTAGTCTTTTATTTTCCATCATTGCCTATCGTGAAGAGGGTATAACAAACATCCCGTAATGAGATCGAACAGACACTAAACTTCTTAGAGGCATACAATATTCTTAGCTATTCTTGGAGGGTTGTCACAAGAAATTAAAATTAAATAAAAAAAACTTTTATCGTCTTATTATTTTTATATTGAACAAATTACTTACTCTAAACATTTTTTTTAATAACATGGTTTATAATAATAAGTATGTTGAGCCTTTTAATAGAATGGTAAATTCTAAATCTGAAAAGTCGTTTTAAGTAGTCAAATAAGAAGCAATCAATACAAGCGTAAACTTTTCAGAATACCTATACCTATTACCTATGTTTAAAATATTTATGTCCAGATCAAAATATTCACAGTACCGCTTCAGTCCTTCAGTATTTTTTTCTCCTTCAGGACTGACAGCGGGTCGTCATTCGGCTCCGCCACAGTCGAGTTACGTATGACATTGACATTAGTCGAATAATTTAAAACGCAGTCGACTTGTTTGAATGATTTGTGTCGTCGAACAATTTGTATTAGTATTATTCGTAGTCGCGCATCGCTAGCTTAAAGTAGCATTTATTGTATACATCTGTATACAACGTACATAAACAGCAACCTTACCATCAAGTTTTAATGTTTTGATTTTAAAGTTTTCTCTTACTTCTATGCATTGATACGTGTATTTTTATGTACTATTTAACAAATCATCGAGTGATTAAAGTTGAAAAAATATTTGAAAATATGCAAGAAATTAATTTATGAGTAAACTCCAATCGTGCGTCGTAGCTGACATACACACACACACTTTTTTCTTTGCTTTATTGGATAGCTAACAATTGTTGCTATTTAAAAATGTCAGTTCGAAAAGTAGGTTAGATTTGACTTGGCCAGTTTTTATAAGAAGAAAAAAAATATACATGTACGAGGGTGGATCCAAAAGTTCTAAGCCCGACCAAGAAAATGAAAG
>NJDC01003297.1:54802-68137 GCA_002245475.1 Calephelis virginiensis
GGATAATTTTTACTATCAGTGTTCTATTACCTATTGCCACGAGGAAATAGAGCATTTTCCTGCTTTAAAATAAAGCCTATTTTCACCTGATGAATTTGAAGCCAACATTTTCTGTTGGCTTCTTATGGCAAAAGAATTTTCTTGAAGAATACTAATGAATACAAACAAACCAATAATCAAATCGTTCCTCTTTATAATTGGCGTAGCTACCCATTAAAAAAACAAGACATTTATGGTTATGGACATAATAAGACATGGTTTGAATATGGTCACTATTTTTATAAACTTTAAAAATGTATAAAAGTAGACCTTTAGAAAGGTATAAAGACCTAAATAACTCTCCGCTTCTCAATTTATATTTTTAAATGTTTAAGACAACACGAATTATTTTAATGATTAATATTTAGGTAGATGTTCACAATTAATTTTATTTTCATATCTTTACCTAATGTATGTCTTATATTAATTTAATTTAATTTAATTCTGTTTTTTAATAATTTAATTTTGTTTTTTATTCGTATATTTTCGACAATTTGACTATGGTATTTTCATGTATATTCGGACAATTTGTAACGTTTGACATCATTTATATTTTTTCAATTTATTTTTTCTAAATTGATTTTTCTATAAGTTGACATATAATTTTGTTTCATTTTTTTAATACAATGACATTTTGCAATCGAACGGTAATCCCTATTTTTGGGGAAATAGAATTGCTGTGGTATAACTTTGATGTGGTTTGTTTACTGATAACATTTTTATATGTGGGTACCGTCAGTAACATCTAACCAAATAGGTATGAACGTTAAATCAAAGTCCTTTTTATCTTTAGTTTCAAAGCCCTGATGATGCTGTAAAAAGTGAAATCGGTTGGCTAGAAAGTAACAGAAAGTGTTAAATAAAGTATACAGGGGATAAGTACAAGTGTTAACTCCAAAAAACGTTTATATCGGTATAAAAGTATTATGTTATTAAATGTATTAGAAGAGAGGTTGGCTAACAACTACGAGATAAGCACCAAACTCTTTTGGAGCGAGGTTAAAAAGTCTCGGGAGTTGTTCGTCTGCCTCCAGAATGAATAGAATTAAGTCTAAGATTGGTGATATTCTTGCAAGCACGCATGACGTATTGAAACGGTGAAGTGAATTTTATAGAGATATGTATGAATATGCCCATGATACTGCCCTTGGGTCCAAGTACTTAAATGACTCGGAAATAGTGAAGGCATCTGACAGAATTATATTGGAAGAAGTTGAATGGGCCATTAGAAATATGAAATATGGTAAGACTGTAGGAGTAGATATGGTTACAGCTGAGATGATTAAACATGATTGTCCTGCCGTCCGTGACTCTTTATGGGTTCTTTGTAATAAATGTTGGAAGACTGGAAGAGTAACCGAAGTCTTGCGGCGTGCGGTCATCGTGCCCTTGAATAAAGGCAAGGGTTCACGCGTGGACTGTATAAGTTACAGTCCAGGGATGTCCGATGGAACATTGCGGGAGGCTCAAGGTTGTTTCAGGTCTGGAATAGGATGTACAGTTCTAGTGTTTTCGCTTTGCAATATTGTAGAAAAGGATCTGGCTGTGGGTCGGAAGGTTTTCTGCGGTTTTGTGGATATCGAAAACGCGTTTGACAGGGTTGTACGTAAGGAACTTTGGGACATTTTACCAGATTATGGGATCCCGTCTATCCCTTGCTGTCTATCCTATCTATGGGATCCCGTCTATCCCAGCATGCAGCATCCTTGCTGCATGCTGTGCAGTCTATATTTAGATTGTAAAGCATGTTTGTGGGTGGACGGCAACATATCGCCTTGGTTTGATGTCAACATTAGCGTCAAGCAGGGCTGTGTGCTGTCGGCACGCTTGTTTATTTTGTATTTGGACAAATGCCTTCAAAGGCTAAGGTCTATAAATGTGGGAATGCGTATGGGTGATCAAGTGGTGAACTGCCTGCTTTATGCAGATGATGCTATACTTTTGGGCTCTACACCATCTGAGCTGCAGACACTGGTCACAGTTATGGAAAGTGTAAGGAAAGGGGCTGACATTTGAATGCGCGAAAACCAAAGTTATGCTGTTTGAAAGAGACGAAGCCAGAACAGATATCAGAGATTTAGTTGATGATGTAGTGTTGGAGCAAGTGAATGAAATTTTATATCTTGCTTGCGTTTTTAGGAGGGATGGAAGGTACACGGCGGATGTAGAGAGGAGAGTGTGTGCCCGGAATAGTGTGAATGGAGCGCTCGGTAAGCTATTTCAAAGGAAGTTTTGAGTCAAAAAGCATGGCTCGCTTTGCATAATTCTGTGCTTATCCCAACGTTATTGTATGGAAGCGAGAGTTGGGTATGACCAAAGACAATATATATAATAGACCTACAATGTCCTATGTCATTGTGTAATTCAATAAGTAACTTTTTTCTAAGACAACAGATGTCACTATGGGTATCAAATTTTCTTATAACGACGGTTTTTACAAATTACACGTCTGATCTGAACCTTACATCCATATAATAGCAATGTAAATTTATTAGATGGCGCTGTTCCCTTGATGATGATTCCTTAATTTTTATTGTGAACTAGCCGATCCGGCGAACTTTATATTGCTTGACTTTAATAGTTTTTAACAGTTTATATGGATTGAGGAATTGTTTAGTGATGCGATGAGCACGCGAAATGTGAATATTCAGATTTATAATAATATTAATACAATATAAATATCTTTAAATTTTTTTTAACAAAATATTTTTTAACACAAATAATTAATTTTTAGTAAGTATCTAATAATACATAAAATAGATAAAAAAAGTTGTGAAAAAAACTACAGTTATATGCCCCCGTCGGGATTCGAACCCGAGCCTCATAGGCGGTCAGCAGCTTTAGACGTGTTTATGTTAACCCCTTGGCTAACATGGCGGTACTAATCTCAGCCTATACATATAATGTAAGTATCTTCACGCCCATATCCCTGAAAAGGCAGGCAGAGGCATAACCAGGTCACCCTCGACTAGCCGAAAATACTCAGTCCCACAATGTGATAGGTGGCAAGCCTATCGCCAACCGGGCACATTTTTAATGCCAACATTTTCTTTATTAGAAAATTGGAAATCCACTTTTTCTTTTTGTTGACCGATCTGGAAATCGTACCCGGGATCTCATGAAGTCAACTCCAATACCTAGACAGCTAGACCACAGACAAAGATAACCACACTCACAGAGGCGAGGCAGGGGCAACCAGGGTGCGCAGGATTTGCTCGAAAGTTATGTAAATGGCTCTACAATTTTAAATCGGCGACTAGCCGAAGATACTAAGTCCCACAATGTGATAGGTGGCAAGCCTATCGCCAACCGGGCACATTTCCAATCCCGACCAACATATTTTTTATTAGAAAATTGGAAAAATCCAATTTTCTTTTTGTTGGCCGACCCGGGATTCGAACCCGGGACCTCATACAGTCAAGTCCAACACCCGGACCGCTAGATCACAGAGGCGATCTACAATTTAATAGGTGGTTAATATATCGGCGATCAGTAGGGTTTACTCTTGAATCTCGATATCATGCGAATTGGAAATTGGAATCGAATATGTCACTTTAGGAACTTTTGAACACAGAATCAGCGGATTATTAACATTTAGTTACAAATTAATTCAACAAATAGGTAGTATGATAAAATAATTTACTATTAACTAAATGGTAATAATTGTGTTCAAGAGTACCTACCTAAAATGACATACCTATTCGATTCCAATTTCCAATAATGCATGAATGGAGCTTTGAGAGTAACCCTATTGGTACTAGGTACTTATATAATCTCGGGCAACGTTTCTTGAAAAAATTGAAATAGGTTCCTACCTATAAAATTTTTGTGTTTGTTGACCCGGAAATTTATCTCAGGACCTTGTGTAGCCAACGTCAACGCCATATCTGATTAATTTGTTATTAACTAGCAGTTAGCTGTTTACCCGTGACTTTATTGGTTTATAAGTAAGTAGGTGGGTATTATTGGTTGAATTTGATTTTCATACCTACCTACTTAAACTTTCGACCCTCACTGTGGTCAATTGGAGGTTGATTTAAACAAAAATAGATGACCTTATTTGAACTCGTCTTTAATTACTTACTTACTTTACCATAAACCTGTGATTGTCGAATTTAATTAAAATCGATCTGGCGTCTTCGCCATGGAAGCTTAAGAGGCAGACAGACTTTCGCATTTATACCTAATATTAGTACCTAAATACCTATAAATATTATACCTGAATGATTTGTATTTGTTTGTAATCAACAATAGGTACCTAGATCGGTTGGTACTTACCTATTTACAAGCTTAAAATACATAGGTATAACAGTGTTTTATAATTACGGAAAAGTACCTACTTAAGTACCTCTTAAGATTTTGCATGCAAACAAGTACCTAGGGTACCTAGGAGACAATTACTTCTGACTCATTCTCCTACAATTTAAGCCTAGTGATATTGCAAGTACCTACCTACTAAACCGAAAAAACTGCAAGTACCTACCTAATCGAGTCGATTTCAACAGGTAGGTAAATCATTTTCGTAAAAAAAATCAAGTATTTTCATCAATTTTCCAGGGATTCCATCACCAGATCCAAATTCAATGGCAAAGGACCACATCGAAAGACTTACCTTCGCTCTTTTAAATATATTTTTAAATTGGTTCATACTTATATGACGACGAAATCGATTAACATACGTAAACAAAAAATATCTAGGAGTCGAAAATACCTACAACCTCCCCCTATTTTCTATTTCCGTTGTAAATTGGTCCATAATCTCTATTACTACAAGAATAAAATTGTGTAGTTTACAGAATAAGAGCTAGGTATAAATTCGCAATAAATTACAATTTTCAAACACATGCATTTTTTTTAAATGCGCTTTAAATAAAGTCTTAAGTCGGTTAAAAACGCGACGTTGTCAATTGTACAGGCCGCACGGTAGGTTTGTAGGTAGGTTGCCTACACGTTGAGCGCACTTCACAATCCTCGATAAAATTCTATCGATATATTTAAGGGCTGCTTGCCCGTTGTTCAGATTACCTACCTATTTTAGTTTTATTATGTATCTTATTAAAACATATTTTTTATACTTAGTTGAAAAAAGAATTCTAGAAAGAAACAAGAGTACCTAGGTACTTTAAATACATAGGACTTCGACATGAAAAAGAAAACATGGCTTGTGGTTTGTATTTATACCTACATAGTTGTTTTAAAGTGAAAACTTCTTGTTGTGCACTTTTATGATGGGTCAAAAATCGTAAAATCGCTTCAGGACTCGTGACCCTGATCGAAAATTATAAGAGGTACCTACTTATGTTGTCGCCGTAATTCATACTGTGATTTTCGTTTCACTGGCCGCTATATCGGCCAGCGGCCTCCCTGTGAGCTAGCTTAAATACGGTAGGTATTAATGGTACGGTACGGTAGCTTAAATACCTACCTATCTCGCGAGGTGCTTTTTTTAATTCCATAATGGCGAAGTTACCCAAAGTATCACGATTAACGCAATCTAATTAGCCGGAAGACGTCCACTGCTGGACATAGGCCTCCCCTAAAGAGCACCATAAGTTAGGTCCTTTGCTCCGGTTCCGAAATCTCCTGAGAAAAACCAGAGATTGGCAAAACCGGTTTTTGTTTCCTAATCATGAGATATTTTTGATATTTTACATAGGAACATCCTAAAAATTTAGTAATTTAATTTAATGTTACCGACCTACCGAATCATTTAGCTTTTTAAAAAAGAAGTGCCAAAATATAACACACCCACGCATCATCAATAAATATTTTGAATATGTAGGTATACTGAAACTGATCATGCTGGGGAACATTTCAATATAATTAAAGGTTTTTGATTATTATAAACACTTAGAACCACTAGACAAACTGGCTAGAAAATACCTTACTGTTCTTGGGATCTCAGTTAATTCAAAAAGTTATTCGGCAACATTTTTTTAATGATAGACGCGTTTCATTTTAAAGGCTGACCTGACACAGTGAAAATGCTTTGCTTCCTGAACCAAAATCAATTGTTATAAATTACTATCTGACCTGGCAGACGGTTTTGTGCTTTTTTTTTGCTGTGATTCTCAGACCTACCCAATATGCTCACATAATTTCATGCGAATCGGTCAAGCCGTTTCGGAGGAGTACGGTAACTAACATTGTGACACGGGATTTTTTTGTGTGTCTGTCTGTATAGTATCACACGACAATTGTGTTAAATGTTACAAATTTATAATTTAAGCTTTTGAGATTTTGTTTTAATTACTTCTAATAACAGAAATCGATTGCTTTTTATAGAAATTTAATTGATCCCTTACGAGTCGCCTAAAAACCTAAAATAGGGTATATAATATTATAGACGATTGAGAAAAAATACCGGAGATATTAATTTTCTCCGGTGCAAACCTCTACTACAAGTCAGTTTCACAAGCTACCTATATCCAGCGACTCCCTTCGACATTAACCAGATCATCAGTCCGCCGGGTGTGAGGTCGTCCAACACTACGTCCTCCGGTGCGGGGCCACCACTCAAGAACATTTCTCCCCCAGCGGTTGTCGGTTCTGCTAGCAATGTGGACTGCCCATTGCCATTTCAGGTTGCTGACTCTCTGGACTATGTCGGTTACTCCCCTTCTCTTGCGGATCAACGAATTACGGATCATATCTCGCAGAGAAACACTAAGTATAGCTATCTCCATAGCATGCTGAGCAACTCTGAGCTTATTTAAGAGGCCTACATTTAACAGCCAAGTCTCATGTTCTCAGTTCCATATGTCGTCACCGGTAATGCACACTAGTCGAAGACTTTCAACTTTAGGCTATAAAAATAAAGTGTCTGAATACAAAGTTTCACTGTTATAGGTATTTTCAAAAATGACGATTTTCCATACGAACATTCATCACCTCTTGTTACCCATTCTCCCTCATTTTTTAGTGATAAAAATTAGCCTGTGTTCTTTCGTTTATCATAAAGTGTCTAAATACAAAGTTTCACTGTTACAGCTTTAAAAATGACAAATTTACATATGAACAGTCATCCCCTCTTTTTACCCATTCTACCCCAGTTTTTGCGATAAAAAGTAGCCTATGTTCTTTTGTTTATCATAAAGTGTTTAAATATAAAGTGTCTAAATACAAAGTTTCACTGTTACAGCTTTAAAAATGACGAATTTCCATGTGAACATTCGTTCCCTCTTTTTACCCATTCTCCCCTACTTTTTTGCAATAAAAAGTATGTTGTTCCTCAGGGTCTATTCTATCTCTGTACCAAATTTCATCAAAATCGGTTCACTGGTTTAGGCGTGAAAGCGTAACAGACAGACAGAGTTACTTTCGCATTTATAATATTAGTCTACTGACCGGGCCCGCGGTGACGCGTGATAGCCGATAGCAGTCGAGAGGTATACATGTATACCTATTGACTTTTCCACTTTTTCCAACAAGCTTTTACAAGTTTGCATTCAGTTCATTCGGTGGATTAATATACGAAAATAAAGTTGAATTATACTTTTCTAAGAGAAAAGTATACTCTTGGTCGACTCCTTACGGAACGGTTGTGCTCAACTTCTACCGCCATAATGTCAGTGCTTGCTGTTAAAGTGTTCCGGTTCGGGGGCTAAGGTAGTCGGTAAACTTACTTTTGTTCGTGACCAACATTCAGGCCTCAGGTTGGCAACGCGTCATTACCACCTTTGGTGTCTCTAGATGGCGTGAATTTCTTATCATTAGGAAATCAGTCTGCGTCTATGCCTTCCATTATCATAAAAAAACAAATTAGTCTTAATCTACATACAAATACAGTAGGCACTTACCTACGTTTTTAAGGAAACGCAATTAGCTGTTCCATCATCCATCTTAGGACCATTCGCAACGACCTAATCAAAATAGGTACATTCGGCGCTCTTCAACGTGAGACGATTGGTTGTAAGCGATTTTATACTTTCATTGCTTACATTTTAGATTCATTTTTATTTGAGGCTGCGACACCGTGACCTTGAGAAGTCTCTGATTTAAGCCTGTATAAGTGAGTATGTTACCTTACGCAAAATTGCAATCTATTTACTTCATATTAGAGCTTACTATCTTAAGCACAAAGAAGAAAGTGCGCCTAGTTGGCTATTAATATAATTTATGTACCTACCTACCTACCTGCGATCGCCACGTTATTCTCTGTAATTATATTATCATACTAGCTACTTTTCTAATCTCTAATAATATCTATTTCTAATTAATGTAGGTACTAACAAAATACTGTTACAAAAATGTGTTGGTTAAAAACTTATCAATTGCCCTCCTCCTCCTCCTACCAACAAGAGGCCTAGCTTCCGGCTGCAAGACAGCGACGCACCTGAACATCTATGGTTTCCATAAGCCACGGTTGTCTCTTACCATTAAGAAAGACATGTGTGTTGTTCACTGTCTGTTGCCTTAGAAAAAAACTTTTGAATTACCACTAGTACCTATTAAAATCGTTTTATAAACAGCCATTGATGGCAGCCTAGATTTTTTTAAATTATTAAAAAAAACTCCAATTGTAAGATCTGGGATTCGATGCTTTACCTGTTCAAACTCAGGCGACTGCTATAACTGTTACACCACGCCGAGATTAAAGGATTTAATGAAAATAACTATTATAACTAACTAACATGTATGTGATAAACGTAAAAGTCTGTATTTTTGGTGTCTGGGTCTTTTTCTGGACAAAATTTTGCCCCAAATTAAGCAATTACCTAGGTAAGTATACATATTGTTCTTGTGTTGTATATAATACATAGATATAGTTAAGTACCTAAATGTTAAAATAAATGATTTAATAAACACCCAGACCCGGAAATGACTTAAGTATTTATAAAACAGAATAAAACAGGTTAATAAAACAAATTAAATCTGGGTTTAGCAACCTGTGCTTTGTATTATTAGTTAATTTGTTACTAGGCAACATATTTATCCACTAAACCATACTGACGTTAAATTAGATTACGAAAATATATTTTGTGTAAAGAGGCAACATACCTACTTACAAGAGCTAATTTGTAATAAATGAAAAATATAAATTCTGCAACCATAATTATGCGCCATCTAGCTAATTAATGTGCGTTATTTCGTCAACTCTCCTACATCCTATTTACCTGTTCTTGAAATTCTAACTAAATTTAGATGGCGTTGTGCGATAGTCAGAAAATGGCAAGCGAAGTAGCTAAACACTCTTAGTTTCTGACAAAGTTTCTGACTATCGCACAACGCCATCTAGATTTAGTCAGAATTTCAGGGGAACGATTTTAATGTATGACATTGTCAATCTATTATATTTACTAATCTCTGGTATGACTGAAAAAGCATGTAAGTAGGATAAATGCGGTCGAAATGAAAGCGCTATGGAAAATATGTGGTGTAACACTCGCTGACCGCATTCGTAATAGTGAGATCCGAGTAAGAGTGGGATTGAAATAATGTGTTGGTGTTAAAATGCGAAAGGGCATGCTCCGCTTGTTCGCTCATGTGGAAAGAATGACAGAGGAAATAATGATAAAGCAGATATACAATGCGAATGTGTATGGATGTAGGTACCCGGAGAGACCAAGGTTGACATTCCACGATCAGATTACTCAGATATTATCCAAGGGTGGTGTCAAGAGTCTCCGAAACCTGTGTGTTTGTATGACAAGGGTAATGAATGTGAAGAAAGTCAAACAAGTTTGTCAGGATCGTGAAGTCGGACACTCGATACTCTCTGTCTACCCCGTGAGGGACTTGGCGTGAAGATATGTATGTATGTGTATAACAATAGACGTATTGCCGTAACTATGGTAGTGAGTTATATGGTGTCGCGAACTTTTCGTAGATATCAATACGTTCTTGAATATTGTCCTATCATTAATAGTTTCCGCAGCGCATTAGATGAAACACATTTTATAGCTATCTTTTTATCACTTTGTGTTACATTAATGAAGGCGATATAGGGATCCCTATTTTCTAATTACAAGAATAGCCTATATGCGTCAGGGATAATTTTGGCTTCTAACGGTGAAAAAATTTCAAATCTGTTCAGTAGTTTAAGAGCCTATTCAATACAAACAAAGAATCCAATCTTACCTCTTCATTATTAGTATGGATATCTACTACTAAAAGAACCATTAGCAAAATATCAATATCACTTTATCGTCATTCTTTCACAATCCAAAAAGTTCTTATTGCGTGTTAGCTTCTTGTAGGTCCTACCTGTAAGCTAATACGACTGGAAGATAACCTTCCCAAGGAAGAAAGTCCAAGTTTTCAACCAACATTTGTTGTGTTTGAATTTGTAAACAAAATACATTTAAAGTGGCTGCTAAATTTAGAAAGACAGTTTAGAACAAAAATTTAATTACATTTTTTTGGCAGAGTCAAGATATAAGACGGATAGATTTAACTTGAGCTAATAAGAGTTATTACAGTAACAGGTTGCTGACGTCATGACTTATAACAAATTTCAGTAAATGTTTAGTTATGGGAAAGTGTTGTACCCATGGACGGCTTTACTGATATCTTGAAAAATAAATACCGGAACGCAACGAAAGTATTTTTGTGGTGTGGCAGCACTGGCTTGCAGCCATTTCCTTTCTCTTGATGCGTACCTAGTCTGTAAGAGTTCGTTAATTGCTGAAAAAAGTAGGTATTCATGAGATTTTTCCTCCTAGTTTTTCTAAAATATATGACATTTAGATAACTGCTGACGATAAAATGGCGATATTCGGTGATTTAGAATAGTGCATTTAGCCAGCCGTTATGATTTTCAGGTATCTGTCCACAGGTACAAATATTTAAAATTTGTATGTAACTGCTATGGAAATTACTATAATATTATAAAAATTAATATATTTGCTTTGTTCAGGACCTCGATGTAAAAATGGAGAAACGCGAAGAAAATTGTGCACGGAAATATTAATGGAGGCAATAAAAGAAGTTAGAAATGGATCTTCATTGCGAATCATTGCAGAAAAATATACCATACCCAAATTAATGAAATGAAAAATATAGCATACCCAAAACCCAATATTAAAATATCTCCATAACGATGATAACAAAACCCAGCTGGTCCTTTCCAGAAGAAAGCCTAGCTACTGATAATAGGATCAGAATTATTGAACATCAGTTATCCTGTGCCATATGTATGGGTTGTAAGAAATATGAAAAACTAAACAAAATCGTGCATTAATCGATATATGATTTAAAATATCATAATAAATGTGTACCTAGAGCATTATATTCTTGTCGTTACATAAATAAAATAAAAAATTAAAACAAACTAAAATAAAATTCTTGTCGTTATTGTTGATTTTTCTAGAATTATAATTAAAGAAAAAGTGTCGTAGATGACGTGTCAATATTTTATTGTTTGAGAGTCCAATTTTAGACACTATTTATCTAAAAGCGTGTTCAATGAGTGTTTAATTTATTTCATACTAGCACGGCTGAAGTTTAAAAGGTTTTTATCACATGAGCACCTCATATATACCTCGGATTTTGAACTTGCATATAGAGTTAAACATTTACCAAGCATATGAACTTCTTAATAACAAACAACAAAATGGTCGAAAACAAAAAATGAAATACACAAATGTAAGGACGTGTGTTCATGCCAGGAATTCAAGTGAAAGAAGCAGATTTGTTGTTAAACTAACAATTTAATGTTTCGGGCTTCACATCAAGAATTAGTAAATGTAGGGTCCAGCACCGTAACCGTATCCGCAACCACAGCTGCCGGCGATGGACACCTCGCCGGCGGCTGGCACGATACCTCCAAACTCCACGGCACCGAGAATGGTCCCCATTCTCGGTGCCGTGAACAAGTGTGGCGCCGGCCACACCAAGTTCTCCAGCCAATGCTACTTCACCAATACCGGCGCCACTGTAAGCGACACCGCATCCGTAGGGCGCAGCGAGGGGGGCGGCTAAACCAGGAGCAAAGGCTCCGCATCCATAGCCAGCGCAGGGGCAAAGGGGGCACCAATACACTAGCTGTACACACTCTGGCAAAAAAAAGATCTTGTTATTGTACCAGTAAAGTTTTAATAATTTAAAAATCAATATAACAGGTAATGTTATAAGGTATGTTTTTTTTACTTTATGATATGGTTATAAAAATATATTTTTTTTAATTTATAATACTAATAAGCAACTCTTTTAAAGTATGGCAATTCGTTTTGCAACAACAACAATAAAAAATTGCAATATAAGCAACTACGTCACTCGTCATAAACACGAATCTCTTGGTACCAATTTTGACCTTTCTATTACTTAAAACCTTTTTAACATAACACATATACACATAAAACTACGTTTGTTTAATCATAGCTATAAGGACATCTAGAAGTCCAAGTCTCATGAAGCTACCTCAAACGGTTATAAAGACATGATGGTTAAAAATTCTAAATTGTAGCACTGACTGACTGGCTGATGTAAATAGCTAATCCTAACCCACTTCTAGAAGTCCCATAAGGATAAAATTTGGAATCCAGCTCGGTAATTGTGTGTAAGCGTAGGACAAATCTAAAAGTAAAAAAATATGGGTTTTATTTTAATTGTAGCGTTGTAATCGTTACAAGCAGATATTTGAAGCTATGACAATATAAATACTATTATATTTGCTAAATTTTCTTTACTATTTAGTAATGATATCCCATTAAAAACATAAAAAGGAGAGCCAAGTTCAATAGTAAAATTAGGTTCGGCTGCGGGCTTCACGCAAAAAGAATGAAGATATAAGTGAGTTTCAAGTTCTATGCAAAAATATTTCAAATTCTATTGGAGTTTACTCCTTAAGAAACGATTGGAGTTATAAGGCCCGGTACGGAAATTTTATGAGGAGTAAAATCAAGCATAACACGAAAAGTTGAGGCGTTACATAGAAAGAGACAAACATATGTAAGTCGTACCGCTTCAGTCCTTCAGTATTTTTTCTCCTTCAGGACTGACAGCGGGTCGTCATTCGGCTCCGCCACAGTCGAGTTACGTATGACATTGACATTAGTCGAATTATTTAAAACGCAGTCGACTTGTTCGAATGATTTGCGTCGTCGAACAATTAGTATTAGTATTATTCGTAGTCGCGCATCGCTAGCTTAAAGTAGCATTTATTGTATACATCTATATACAACGTACATAAACAGCAACCTTACCATCAAGTTTTAATGTTTTGATTTTAAAGTTTTCTCTTCTATGCTTTGATACGTGTATTTTTATGTACTATTAAACAAATCATCGAGTGATTAAAGTTGAAAATATATTTGAAAATATGCAAAAAATTAATTTATGAGTAAACTCCAATCG
>NJDC01003297.1:93045-117029 GCA_002245475.1 Calephelis virginiensis
TAAATTATTATTTTTCATAATATGGGTTAATACTTTTCTTAAATATTAGTATGTAAGGGATTTATTATAAAGTTCAAAAGCCAGTTTTGGAATGGCTAGGCAGTTCTGTAACAAACGCGACACTGAGCACTCGATAGTCTCTGCCTACGGCGCAAGGGCCTTCGCGTGACGATAGGTAGATATGTAGAATAATATGGAAGATGATCGACATAACATATATTTAAATATGTCTACAACTTTTGAGTTTAGAACTTAAGTTGGGCCATTTATACAGAGCATTTTTTTATTTATAATCTATGATGCATTTACGGGTTCATCTGTAAAGCATTTACCAATACCCTACCATAGACAGGCGAAAAAATAAGATCGGATTATAGTCCTATTCGCATTTTGCCTTACACGCCTCTCCCACGGGAATCCGTTTAAGAACAGGATGAAAAGCAGCCGTCAACCTCCCTCGGCACACAAGTACAGAGGACCGCCGAATGCGGTGACGGTCGGTTCAGTAGATTTGCTGTGAATTGTTACAGACAGACAATACTTATAAAAATACTAAATATATTCTCTTCTGCCCATTTCCGTTGCCTGCTCCTACATTTAATAACTTCAATGTATAGCATCACTCTTTTATAGTTTTATTACATTATTGTATAGATAAAATATAAGGTTTGGTCCGGATTTATTAATGGACCGTAAAATAACCAGAGCCAAAGCGCTGAATACTCCGCAAAGTACTGCGAGTACAAAATACTTAAAAAACCGTACAGAAGTAAATTATTAACGTAGAAAGTGTTCTCCAATGTGTCATGCTCTCACGGCAATTCCCGTGTCGTCGGCAACATTCGACGAAAGCCAAATATTGTTGTAATTTTTGCAGAATGTAATTCGTTACTATCTTGAGTATGTACAAATCGTGTATATTAGTTACCAGTATATTGCAGAAAATCTGTCTATTTTTTGGTACTTCGATATTACATTGTACTATGATGAATCTCATGTTACTTTAAGCTGGAGAAAGTTAAATGAAAGCACTGACTCTATTACGGCCGTATTAAATAAGGCAGTAGTATCAATTCCGACGAGTTGTCAAAATTTCAGGAGTTTCAATCTCGGGTGTAAAACGAGTCCTGAAATGTGCTCTTACTTTTTGCATGTAAATCTTCATTCTACAGAAGACGCGGCGGATGCCGGTGAAATCCGCGCCGTGAGCTCTTAGCCTAAAGGTTTCGAAAGAAGCTATTTCACCTGTTACATAAAACTTACTATAGTATAAACGACTTTTTTGCAGAAAAGTTTAATTTATATTTTTTCTTAATATAAATGTGAAACGGTAGCAGTTCAAGGTAGATAGGGGTCATTGTCGAGGAATTTGTTTCGCTGTTTCTTCTCCTGACTGGCTAGGTTAGGTTAGGTTAGGTTTGAAAACGGTGGTAATTTATAGTAGTTAGGACTAAGCTAAATCATCTTCTCCAATGTTCCATGGTTTAACATGATATGATATAAAAATTTCAAAATATTCGCATAAAACAATGTTGTAGAATATGTTTGTATAAAAAAATTATAACAACTTCTAACACATATTCAGCGAATAAATATATTTCATTTCAACTATAAACTTAGGTTTTAATGTTCTTTACTTTCCTGTAAATTCTCTGGATCTTTATTCGATCAAATTGTTATTTTGAGCAACATTATATAATTAAGGCATACACGTGTCGATTTTTTTAGTTTAGAGAAAGCGACTTTGTTATAAACTATGTAGTGATTAATCATTGGTCATAAACGAAAGTCATGTGGAGGTCTTAAGTAAAGCGGTAGCTTCCTTACTTGAGCTCCTTTTGTTAGATTTGGCGGGAACCAGGAAACACACTGTACACTAATTTCTTCCTCGTGAATGCACTTGAATACTTTATGTGAACAAAATTCTAAAACTTCTTTTAAAATTGACTAATTTCAATCAATATGTACTCTAAATTCAAAAATGACGTAAATACCAAGATTATAATTAGGTACCTATATTTTCTCTCGACAGCGTCAACTTCGCGCCAACGTGAAGTGGATGACCGTGGGAAGTTTTAATCGATGACAACTTCCATTGTAATGGAGTCCTATCTATGTAACCATAAGTTATTTGACCAGGAAATATTTTTAGTTCGAGGCTCACATATTTTATATTAGATAGAAGATTTTCTCTCAGAGAGCGACAGTGGCGCTCCCCCAGCTGCTGATCTCACTTCCGGGACTGGTTGCTTATTACAATAATTCGCAAAATTGTATCCAGAGGGAAAGCTATTGCTATTGAAGTCCGTTGCTATCCTCTGCATGAAGCACGACACGACACAAATCCAAATTAACGTGCGAGTGTCAGAAATGAAAGCTAGATCTATTTTATTTTGTATTTTTAGTAGTAGTAAGGTCCAGGACCATAACCACAGCCACAACCACAGCTACCACTGATAGTCACTGTACCGGCGGCCGGGACGACTCCTCCGAACTCCACGGCGCCGAGGATCGGGACCTGACCGGCGACAAGGGTGGCGCCAGCGACGGGCAGCTCGCCAGCTACCGCTACCTCACCGATACCGGCGCCTCCGTACGTTTCAGCAATTCCATATGGAGCCAGAGCCGGGTAGCCAGGTCCATAGCCGTAAGGATCGGCTAGACCATAGCCATAGCCAAGACCTCCCAAGCACTGGCCATATACACTCTGTCGAAAAAAAAACTAATTCATTAATTATTATCCTCTCTTATCAAATATTGTCAATCTGCGCAGGAATACAGCAAACAAACAGACTTTTAGTTTATTACCGCGTCACCTACGAACAAAAGGAACGTATGATATCAATGCAAATCCTTGGAACGCCGGGCGCCAAGACACACATTCACACATCACTACAGAGTATAAAACAAAGTCGCTTCCTCTGTCCCTATGTCCCTTTGTATGTTTAAAATACGCAACGGATTTTATTACGGATAATGTTATTGAAGAGAAAGGTTTATATGTATATTTCATACCCGAGCGAAGCCGGGGCGGGCCGCTAGTATTATATAAATTAAATGAAATTACCTGAAGCAAGCAGACTTGAACACAAACAAACAAGAAAACAAGACAATTCATGATGCGTATGTTTAGTGCTAAGTGTACAATGCGTTAAAATTGTCACATTGTATATTTATATTGGAAGCTTATCGGTAAGATTGCAATATTACAAAATGACTTGTAGAAAACGTTATGTACTTGTGTGTTCGACCTGTGTGTACATAGCATTACGTGACATCGGTGACATAATTTATTATTTTAAACTACTCTTTTACAACTTACGAGAATCCATAAAGAGACATATTTTCATCATTTTAAGAAATCTGAAAACTTCAAAGCACAAGCTGGAACAACGAAGTTGCTGTAAACAAATTACAATGCAATGCCTAGCGTCGCCAGGCGTCCGGATAAAGCCGGACACAGTCAAGCTTTTTGGTTGCGTGTCCGGCCAAATAAGAGCGCGTCCGGCCTGTCCCGCTTTTGTTAGGCTTTTTACATTTCATGAAAGACAATGTTATATTTCATCGTTCAACAGAAATACACGTTTTTGATTTTTTGTGAAAAAAGCTTTATTTGTGCCTTTCGTTTATATTGAAGAAGAATTTAAATAATATGTTGATTAACGTATCTAGAATTTAATGTTGACTGATTAAATCTTAACTCTTCTAAATAATAAAGTACCTAAGACTGGTTTGGTATTCGATTTTATTTTTTATTTCACTAGAATTTAACAAGATTTATGATAATAATTTTAAAAACTTGGTTTTACATACATACTTTTTGGTGTACCTAATGCTGTGGCAGAATCCTCAGTAATGTAGGGTGTCCGGCTTTTCTAACCAATTGTCCGGCCAAACTGGCTAGACTGCCCGGCTTTTAGGTTTGGTACATTAAATTTTTTAAATCTCTTTAGTTATATGACACTTGCATAGCATTTTCTTTGAGCCTACCAGAATAACAGCTACAAGTGCCATTTGCATGGGAAATATATTTATGACAATTTTTATCGAAAATTTCATTAGCGAAATAGATTCTGATCATTGTGGTTTACTAGTTATAATACCAAGAATTCTGCAAAAAGCTCAAAAAGGCCCTTTTTTGTTCTTGTCATTGTTAGTCGCCTAAAAAGATTTGAATTTGAATTTTGAAAAATTTGAATCTGACTTTTTTGTTATGTCCCAAATTAAGCTATACTTCAATTGTTTTTTTTTTATGTAGTTAACAGCATTCTGTTTGAAAATCACACCTATTTTTTTTTATAATATACTCAACTTAATTTTAAAGTTGGAATCCACAAGTACCTTTACACGACTGTGGCGTAGCACAAAAGTGTAGTTAGCGATAAGCGAGAAGAAGAAATTGGTGATCCCGTTTTTATTTGTTTCGAATTCTCTTAGATAATTACTTAAAAAATAGAAGATCTCTCAAAGCGCACATTACCCTTTATCTGTCTATCAGAATCCAGACTTCAATGTCAAAAAGGGTCTTCTGTCAGTGCGCTTATTTCTATATAGGGATCGTGCGTGAAATATAGAGGCAGCACTACTCTCAGAGTGAGCGCTCTCTGGTGTTTCATTGGTGAATATAGTGGGATCAAAACAAATATTTAATAACATTAAAAAAGTTATAACAATGGAAAAAATGATAAAATATGGATTTCAACCTGTAGTCAATAATATAATACATGGCCAGAACGATGAAAAAGGCAAAAAATTATTCAAATTAAAGCATGTGTACGGTGTTGTTGAAAAAACGAATAAAATTAGAACTGTCATAACCGGTTTTATTATTATCTTAATTCTATAAAAATCGTAAGAAATTATTTTTCGTACTAATTAATTACGAAAAGTTTTATAAATGTTATCTTTGTTAAAAATATTTAATATTACAACCAAATACTATAATATATTTTTATATTATAGTATTTGGTTGTAATATGTATTTATCATTTATGAGTCTGTACTTACCTTATGTCAAAGTTATTATAAAACAGAGAAAAAATAAACATTGAATTTAAAATTATTTAAGAAAATAAAACATTTGTTTTTTGTAAAAAAATAATTTGTTTTTATTTTATACAATTAGAAATATAATTCAGTTTTTACAATTATTTGAAAAAAGCTTATTTCTTTTTATATTTTTACGTCCAGAAAAAATCGAAGGAACATAAGATGGGTGTAAAGGATGCTCCGATTTTTCATTATTTACAAAATGGGTACTAAAAATTCTCGTATATTTATTTGGTACCCAGTCTTTTGGATCTTCTCTGAAATCCAAGAAAAGAATTATTAAAAGGTTAAGTCATGACTATAAGATAAATGGCACGAATATTTGAAATTTCATTAATTAAAAATGATTAATTTTTACATACGTTGTATTTAAAGGTTATAATTTTACTGAATGGTGCAGTTCGTTTTTATACATTTTAATTAATATTGTACTTACACGTAATTTTTCACTGCATTCATCCACTGTTTACGTTTTAATATTTTACATGAGGCTCCTAACACGCTCTCAGGAAATTTACAAAATTTCACTTCCACACCGAATCCACGTTCTCGGCGTGATCTTTTATTACATCCAGGAATACAACAATTTTTTCTTGAATCTGGCATTGTTTAAAAAATGAAATATATTTTATTTATAATTATTAAAAAGTAAATCACATATGTTTACGTTAAATACATGATCCCAACTGTTTTGAATACTTGCCACTAGTTGGCGTAAAAGTCTAAAAGCACGATCCCTATATTCTAAAATGCTCTTAGCTTGCACGTGTAGTTTGTACAACAAGGATAGCATAACACCACACGTACTGTAATGTATATACCATATACGTATACTTACTATTTACTACTATACTATTATTATACTTAAAACTATTGAATTACAGTTGAAAACTAGAAAAACGTGCATAATTAATTATTACAGGCTTTGATTTCCAAGTTATTTCATACTCGAAGTGAATAGTAAAAAGCTGCAAAATCAAAATTAAACGGGAAACTTTTATTTATGGCTACTTAAAGAGATATTTCGTGTGTTTATTAAAACCTTAAAAAACAAATATCTGTGCACACGTCCGACCCCTGCGTTCGTACGTCCCGCGTTTTTATCGCCGTATTCCCCGCGTCGCGCTTGTGTATTTATTCATCGAGTACTTATTACTAGGCTGGTTGTACATACGAGACCGTCTTCAAGCCTCACAGGGATGGAATACCATTTACCCTCCAGCTTTAGATTCGATCTAACTAGACTAAAATTTATAAGGGACCTATTTCTCACGAATCACTATCTACTTAGTCTATATAACTAAGTTGCTCAAAATTATTTCTTAACACTTATATAACAATTTGTGACTTTAAGGTTTCTTATTTATATAGATTTATTAATATTAGTTATATTGTTTTCTAGTATGTCATTGTTATGAGTTATTTATTTATTGTGCATGATGCCTTCCACTGTTTCATCACAGATTCTAATTTTTAGGGTTGGCTGAAAGCACAAGACTATTATATTATACCACATAAATTATAGTACTTTCATACTACTGATAATTATAGCAATTCTTGCAAAATTACCTAATCCCTAACCAGTCCAAAATGTCAAAAATGCACAACGTTAATATTCAACTTTTCACTTCTGCCGGCACTCCCGGAGAGCAACCCGTTTTTTTTATATGTATTATGTCCAAAAAAGTATTTACTGCTGTTCTCTAACATAATATTTTGGAACTATAGTGAATGTGGGCGTGGGAAAGGTGCGCCAGATGGAGCAGTTGGGCTACTGAAGAGAGCGGTGGATCAATTTGTTGTACACGATGTAGATATGAACAATACAGATCCGTTTGTAAACTTTTAACTAATAATTTACTAATTAAAATCTGCTATCCAAGGCTCATAAAAAGTACTGTAGAAGAATATGACGTGGAAGAAAAGGACTAGCTTCTCCCTAATAATTAAAACACATTTGTGCAGCATTACAAGTTAAACAAGTAGTGTGGACTACAGAAACTAAAAATCGTATAGTTTTAAGTCATATTTCTTATAAAGAAGATTAATGTGTAAAATATTTTGGTTAATGCCCACACGGCAAACATTTAGACTTCCACAATTTGTTTACTAACCAGGAAATTAATTCAAAGCCTCAGCTTGCTACTCATAATAATAAAAATCCATCACTAAATTAACAATAACTAATTATTAAAGCTGTGATTATTGAAGTGTGGTTGTGATTATTGATAAAATGAAAATACTGAATAATAGATATATAAAATTCCTATTCTTATTTTCGTTAAGCCGATAAGAATGTTTTAAGCGTACACACGGCAGGACAATTAGCTGGATCGTCCGCAGTGATGTTAATTGCGCAATTCTAACCTGTGAATGTTGATTTCTTTTTGTACTTCATTTTAACAAAGACAATGAAAATAAAAATTAATTTATTTTTTTATATTCTAAATACTCATAGTAAATACAATGAAAAAGAAAAGAAGACAGTAAATAAAATAAAATAGGTTTTATTTTATTTTATTTACTTTTTATTTTATTTTATTTTATTTATTTTATTTTAAAAAACTGTATTTTGTTTGGATTTCTCGGAAAACAGTACTTGTACTGGATGTGTAACATGATAGCCTTAGTTCAGGTTCGTGATAAACTTAGTTTAGTTTTAAATAAGTTTAAAAAATGTATAAAAGCAAAATTGTGTCAAAAAGGCTACTATACGGTCTCGGAGTATTTGAGCGACGAACATGCTTGGGATAGAGATTTTAATCTCTCACGGCAATTTTTATTGTGATTTGTTGTATCTTTTATTTAAAATAAAATCACACTGTAATTTGTATTTTTAATCTAGTTTATACTGTAACTGTTATTATTGAAAAAAGACAAGCCTGTTTAGTTTCTTTCGCCGTATCATCTTCTCAGTGTGTGGCCGCGATTCCGATCCGGTGGTAGTTTATAAAAATGTCGACGCGCACAAATACCTTGTATGATTCGAGTGAATAAAAATTATTCTGATTCTGATTCAGGTCTTCAGTTTTAAGTCACCCTTGTAAAAATAACCAAGGTACCTACTAACTGTATCTCAAAGGTGGATAGATTATTCATATAGCTGGATATGTATATCATTTCGCTGGATAAACTTTTCATATCGGTGTGCACAAAAAATAATTGGTGTCGGTTTGTGATATCGGTGGAAACCAGAATTTAAGATTAAACTTAGTTCTGCAACTTATGCTATTAGGAAAATTAGAAAGCTTAAGGACTTGTCTATTGCAGTAATTGTCACAATCATTTGAAAATATTATGGGACAGAGCCACTGTAATCGATACAATTTTTATTATTCAAAAACGTGCTAAATCGCCACTTTTTTTGTTGTGTTGGTTATTTATTGTCAGGACAATGATCATATAACGAGAAAACTGGGAAAGTTGCAGGGAAAGTGGAAAAAACAACACTTCAATTTTGTCCATACAAACTGTTATTAGCTGTTAATATATTTCCTAACAAAATAACGCTACCCGGGTTTGGATGTGTGCCCCAGTTGACGTTAAGCTTTTCACCTATCACATTGTGAGAGTTTAGACTTAGTGTCTTCGGCTAGTCGTGGGTTGTGCCTCTGCCTACCCCTCGAGGGATATGAGAATGAAGATAATTTTTGTTGTGTTGGTGATTGTCAGAAAATGTGCTTATGAAAGGAATATCTAGAAAGTAGAAGCGAAAGTGTGAAAAATACTGCTTTAATCCATACAACCTGTTAATAGCTGTTAATTTCAAGGGATACCAAGTTCGCCGGGTCGGCTAGATTTCAATGAACATTTTACTTATATTTTAAAGAGTTTCTTAATAAATTACAAATAATTTTGAAGGTAGATTAATTTTAATCCGATCTACTGCACACTACCACTGTTTCTAACCTTAGCCAGTCAGGACAGTACTTTCGATAAAAATCTATTGACCAATTATTTATTATATATATATTTGCATATAATAAGTCAGTAGGTTTGAGAATTTATTCAGGCTCTTTTAAATAGATAGATGTTTGTAATCTTAATTATTTCAAGGTCACTAAAAAGATTTCATGCACCCTTAAGTCCGTTGATCGACCCAATTAGTAACTCAAATAATTGGTCATTAATTGGTCAAAATAACTCAGATGCTACAGGCTTTTTCTGGATTAAGGTTTAAAAAAATGTGAGAAAAGTTCACTCCCATATCCCGAAGAGGTAGACAGAAGGACAACCAGGGCACTAAGTCTCACAATGATCACCAGACCCAGACCAGACACTTAACCAGATCTACCAGACACTTAACCAATCCCGGACAAAAAAATATTAAAAAATTGAAAATACACATTTTCTATTTTTTTTTGTTACCCGACCCGGGGATCGAACCCGTGACCTCAGAAAGTAAAATTGAAAGCGATAATTAATTATTGTATTTAAAACTTATATATACTTTGTTTCATATAGTTGTGGAACATTTATAGAGTCCAGCTAGGAAGTTATAATAATTGCTACATTAATGTAAGATCCTAACAAACTTTTTTACCTGTAATTTTCACCGAAAACTAACATAAATGTAGAGTTATTTTATATTTATATTACCGGATTAATGTAACACAGTTATTCATATGGTATACTGATGAATAATTACAAATTACTCATACATTTACCGTTTGAACTAATTCAGCCTTAAAAAAGTTAAAGCCATATACAAAGTGGAGATGACAACACAACATTATATTAAACTTCGTGTTCCTAATATCGGTCCCAGTCCGCATAAAAAATTTCATTCAAATATATCCAGTGGTTAAGTCACAGGAAATTAATTTTCATTTTTAACATTTTCCANNNAGCAGTGGATTGGCCGTCATGGACCATCGCGATGGCCTGCGAGGTCACCGGACCTCACGCCATTAGATTTTTTCTTGTGGGGATATGTTAAAAATGATGTTTATTCTATAGAAGTTGATTCTGTAGATAATTTAAAAACAGAATAATCAGATCTTTTGACAAATTAAAGAATATGGCCAATAATGGCGACCTTTTATCAAGAATGAGAAATAATATTATAAGACGATGTCATTTATGTGTTCGAGTCCATGGCGGACATATTAAAAATCTAAAAATTTAATATAAATCTAAGTGATTTAACCAAGTGAGTGTTATTAATAATTTCATAAAATAAATTCTCGAGAACTGTGTTTATTTGGTGTGATTGTTTTGTTCAAAACATTACGACGCATCGGTAACGTAGGTACCTACTCGCACCGCGCTGTTGCCGCTTCTATCTTAGTACTCACCGGTTAGTGACCTGATAACTACAAATGATGTTCTATTTCATTACCATTTTTATGCTATTTAGTTTGTTCGAAATTTTTTTTTTTTAATTTCGTTGTCACGATTTATTTGATAGTGACAAAGTATTCCTATAAACTGTTGTTGCCTGTATTTTCATTTAATGTCGTATTGTTTTCTCCTCGCTGTATATGTTTTGTTGAAAATCTTTGAGTACAACTTATTATAATGTAACAGACACAGCTAAAAATGCACAAAGATTATTGTAGGTACATACCAATTATACATCCCTACTAATTTCACAAATGCAAATGTAAGTTTTTTGTTACACTGTTTACATATTCTTGGAGATATTAAAAATAACTTAAGATACTTTTTTAATTACAATGTTGCTACTGTTTCTTTGATTTTGATCTTTGATATTGCTGTTTATCGTTGTTGTTTGTTTTGTTACGTTCTGTTGTGTTGAATATTGGCCATTATTAATAATTTATCTAAGGTAAGAGATAAAGCTACTTTATGTCAGTGAGTTACTAACGATAACTAATAAACTACAAAAACTAATCGTGAAAACAATTAACAACTGACAGTTAAATTACCAAACGTAGTTGCAACTAACAATTAAAATAATTAATTGTAATTGTAACATATTACAATTAATAATATTTTTTTGGCTTGTAAAACTTTGCAATAACATTTTTATGATATCTGAAGGCAAACAAACAGACTGATTTCCTGATGGTAAGAAATTTACGCCGCCTAGAGTCGCTAAAGGTTGTAATTGTGCGTTGCCAACCTGGGGCCGGTATGTTAGGCCTCGAGCAAAAGTAAGTTTACCGACTACCCTACCCTAAGAACCGGAAGACGTCAACGGCAAGCATTGACGGCAGGAATAGGTAAGGCGGTGGTACCAATCCGGGCGAATCACTGCTAAACTCTACCACCTAGTAAGATGTCACGGTTTTAGTGAAGGTAAGCCTATACTAGCCTTTTACGAGCTGCTTGGTAGGAATGCAGATGGTCTATTCTGCAAAGGAGCTCGGACCAACATGGGGTATTAATAAATTGTAAATAATTGCAATTAAAATTGATTAATTGTTAATTGTTTGACACACGTTTAAAATTATAGTTAACAATTAATAAATGTCAGTAACTGAAAAACGTAATGCAAACAATACAAGAGCATTCTCCTTAATATTCTCAAAGGTAGGTAAAGCCTGGATTTAGGCCAGAACATAACGTAAAAGTGTAACACATATTGATAATAATTCAGAATTGGATAGTTAAAGGAAACAAGGATAACCATAGTTTTAAATAAAAAGAGAATAACTTTTATAAATCGATCTATACTTCAATTAGTTTTTACATTAAGCATATAATATTAATTTATAAAAACAATTCATTTAATTGCAAGTAAAATTTTAATTGCAAGTGAATTAATTGTAAACTACAGATAACAGATGTAATTGCATATGATTTTAATTGCATTTCACAATTTAAAAATTGGTGAAATAATTTAATTGCAATTAATTAAGTTGAAATAAAAAACGCCTCTGTGATCTAGCGGTCCAGGTGTTAGACTTGACTACATGAGGTCCCAGGTTCGATTCCCGGGTCGGGCAGCAAAAAGAAAATTTGGTTTTTCCAGTTTCTAACAAAAAAACTTTTTTTTTATGATATAGGAAGGCAAACAAGCAATTACCTTATGGTAAGAAATTCACGCCGCCACCACCAGACACCAAAGGTGGTAATGGTGCGTTGCCAACCTGAGGTCGGGATGTTAGGCCTCAAGCAAAAGTAAGTTTACCGGCTACTTTACCCTCCGAACCGGAACACGTCATGACGTTATGGCAGCAGGAATAGGTAAGGCGGTGGTACCAATACGGGCGAGTCGCTGCGAAACTTTGCTCGGGATTGGACTATGTTTTTTTTTAGTCAGGGAACATACTTCGCTTGGCAGAACACTTATTAAGCGAGGAATTCTGTCTTGTGTTGTCCTCTCGCCATAGGCATTCAATGCACATGTAGTGCAAAGCCGGATTTGTGCAACTGCCCGTGTATATACAGGATGATCTATCAATTTCTTAAGATTTTCATTAAAATAGTTATCTTTAAGTAACATGTATTTCATTTGCAAACCAACTGGCAATATTTTGCAGTATTTAAACAGTCCAACGTCGTCATTACAGAACCTTTGTTGAATATTTGGTGATACAATATTTTCCAGTAATTTTAGTTGTAATGAGTATATTTGTTTGATATAAGAGCTGTACGTCCGACCATAGCTACTTAACCCATATTGAATATCAGATTCCGCTAACGAATTGTATAACATTAACTTTATTTTCAAAGGAATGCGTTGTCTAAGAATAATAATATTAGATAGAAAGTGCCTGAGCTTACTACAAATATATTCCATGTGATTTTGCCAGTTAAATTTAGGATCCATAGGTAAACCTAGATAAGTATGGCTGGTTACAACTTCAATACTATGATGTACTAGATAAACAAAGTCAGTTAAAAAGCGAAACCAAAAAAAATATGCGTGAGTGTGAGTAAATTGTTTATGTATGAGTTAAAAAAAGGGTTGTTAAAAATGTCAAGTACGTTATCGATATCGATAAATTAACAAACTGTAAGTAAATAAGCATATTTTCTTTAATCTCATCTATTATGATATAAACAATATCAAAGTTTATGTTTTATGACTATTAAGACATTATATTCGTGAAATATTGGCTTTATGTTTCACTGCCATAGTGACTAATAGATGGTAGATTTGTACGCGAAGCCTGTCTTTTAGGGTTTGTCTTTGTCGGCCGAAACAGCAATGTTATTCATTATCATGTTCCGGTTAGAGCGTAAGGTAGCCGTTAAAATGATATAAGTGGCATTATTATCCCGCCAAACAGATAGGAAAGTACAACTTTTTATATCACTTGTGACAGCAATTAAGCATACAACTCTCCTTGTGGTTATGGACAACCGTAGATTATTGACATTATACATCCTATAGGTGGATCGCTATCCTGTGACTTGAATGTTCAGCGTAATGTGCAAGTCTAGCTTCCCAAGCTTTTCCACCGGAACGAATGTTTTTACAATCATATTTCAACTATTTAGTTACTGCGGGTAATCTTCTCGTCAGCATTGTGGTTTTCAAATAAAAATAAATTAATAGGATCACGCACTAAAAAGTTACGAGGTAACACACATAAAAAATACCTTCGATTTGAAATCCTCTTCTTTTTTAATTCGATTAAAAATGAGCAAATGTGAGTGATCCAGGGAATAATTTATTAGACATAAATAGAATATTGCAAAATTAATATAACTCCTGTATAACGCACATAGGCACTGGACACAGCTCGCTAAATAAATGAAGTTACAGACGCGTCCAAAGCACTGGACGCAAGTAACGAAAACAATATGCGTTGGTGGCAGTGAATGCGTTAATGATTAAACTTAATAATATCAAGTATTCATAAAAAGATTACGTATAAGCGCATCTCAGTCTTAAGTAGAAATGTATTTTACGAAACGCAAGTTGGTTAAACAACCAATGTTGAAATCTGTTGCTGAGGAGTGTTTATACTCTTTGGTCGACATTCATCGATATTTAGGACGTCACCGCGTTGTCAAGCCCTAGCGTAAACAAACAATTTATTATTTAGACCTCCCTTAGAACACATAACATCATCTGTTTTCAGCCTAGTCGGTTTAACTTACACGACTTTCTTACATAATACCCGACGAACATCTTTCACATTTATGTATCCGTCGAGTTTTCATTGTTTTTAAGATGTATTCTGTTATTCGGGGCGAAGACAAATCCAACGAATCAAAAAATATATATCAAGCGATAGCTCGTGAAGTGCGTCAGAGAGTTGTAATATGAAGCATAATGACCGTCAGCTGCATCTCTGTGAGTGCGTAGGGCAGCGGCTGCCTCTCAGTCCCGTAAAAAATATCTGTTTTCACTAATTTCCGCACGACTGAAAATTTGCTAAATGATTTTTAAAGCAATCATTTGAAGATAAAGGAAGACAACTATCTGTAGCGTGGTGGATTATACGTCCGTAGGAGACACGTAATTTCACCTCAGTTGAAAATGTGTCAGATGATAGTTAACATGTTATTTTGAAGAAATAAAAATGTGAGCTGGCTCTATGTTGGTGAAAAAGTCGACAGCTGATGCAGTGAAAGGTGTAGCGTTTGAGAGTTACATTCGTCTGCTGACGGATTTTTTTTGCCAAAGACAGTTGACGTTTTGTATTTATTCAAAATTTCGAACTTCGTTCCGCCCGTTCAGTTTGTATGGGAAAAATTAAAATGTCGTTTTTCCTAGTTTCCGTGCTGTTGTAAATGATAAAATGTACCCATGTCCTTCTCCCGGTTCAAAGCTCCCTTTCCATCATTTTTCAGCCTAATCGGTTAAACTATCACGACTGATTCATCTTTCATAATTTTTTTTTTGTTTTTGAGGTGTATTCTGCTATTCGGGGCGAAAACAAATCCAACGAATCAAAAACCATGAAAATTGGTCCAGCAGATCTGGAGTTGTAAATTTTGTAACAAACCCGACTTTCTTTTATATATTATGTAGATTTTCGAAAGTAAGTAATTGTATTACATTAAAAATCTTTAGAAAACTTATTTTGCGATGCTTAATTAATGTGTAAGTTAATGTGAAGTTTGAAAAGCTACAAAAATAAATAAATTTAAATACCTAAAAAAAATATTGGAGTAAATAATTTTTTAAATCCATTTTTTATCTTGAGACTCTCTAAGACCCATAGATTTAGGATTTATAAATCTATGCTGAGACCTATTGACATACTGTTTCTTTTATTGTAATAATATATTACATTTTTCCAAAATCACGAAATTTGCTTATATAAGATATATGTCTTATATAGTAATTTATCTTATATGTCTTATATAAGATAAATTACTAAATAAACATAAAATATGAAAAGGTTCTTTTATTTTTAATTTGTTAAATAAACACATCTCTCTTGGACAAGTCACACAAATTGAATCTAAATATGCTTGTGTTATGGGTGTTAGTCAACGATACCAATACATAGAAATACTTAAATAGATACTAAAATAAATTTAATAAACACCCAGACCCGGAAATGCAGAGATCTAAATTTTCATCACACAAATTCCTGCCCCCGTCGGGAATCGAACCTGAGCCTCGAAGTTGGTCTATGTAGTTAGGCGTGTACGCTAGCCACTCGACCAACGAGGCAAATTTTTCACCCCACATTTTTTTCTTTGTCTTAAGACGGATTTATTTATTTTTGTTTTGAAGCCATTTTTTTCAATTCTTTATTTTACTTACAACAGCTCAAAATACACGATTTATTCATTGTTTTACGTGAAAGCCAATGCAATTTTTTTCACAATTCATGACGTTGTCACAAAACAAACCTGTTATGACAAAAAATGATATTGGCTCCAAAGCTTTTTTCAACAATGTTCCAAACATTTGTTTATCATGTTTTTTTCATATCTTGTCTTTAATGATGATATATGTTATCTACAGAGGCTTCTAATCATGTATTGTAAAAGTTTTGAATTCCTGTCTGATTCTTCTGCTAGTTATGTCCCGTAGCGACATAGTTGTATGTAATACTTCATTATTGAATTGTCATTGCAAATGGTTGTCACGTTTTTTAACATGTGTCAGCAAGAGATGAAAGGGTGTAGGCTAAAATCCTAATTTTTTTGTATGGTCAAAGTGAATAAAGTTTTTTCTGATTCTCATACTGTACAGCAATTTACCCATTATGAGCCATTTAAACTATGGTTGTTTATAGCAAGACGCCAGACAAAGAGGAAGATGGTCTATTTTACGCATGGCAATTGCTGTGGAAGACGTCCAACTTTTGCAGTCATGAAGATCTAGACTTTCTAGATATATCATAAATTTAAATGCACATCTTAAATGGTTCCATATCGGTTTTTAATAGTTTTAATTCATGAAATCTAATAAGATAAATATCAACAATTTAATAAATAAAGCAGCTAAGTGCGAATCGAACTAGATCTCGTTCAAACCAATTTTCAGTGGGAGATTTCACGTCAGTATACATTATATATTATAGTTTTCTTCTTTTAAAAATTACAAGGAGGACGCATTTTCCTTTTTGAAAGTATCTCTCGTGCAAAACTATTTATTTTATAAAAGTTAATAGTAGAAACTTTAACATCATTTTTGACGACCTGTCTATAGATACCTCTCTCTTAATGAAAAAAATTCATTTGAGTTTTAGAATTAAGTATGGGGAACCCCCAAAGTGTTTTGGTATTTTTCTGTTTTTGCGTGAACATTTTAAAACGATTTACGAATACATCTATTTACCAAGTTTTAATAACATAGATCTTATAATCAATTGCGTTTTTAGCTTTAGCGATTGACAAAATATTGCAACGGGGTCCTCATAATGAGAGGCTTGCTAAAAAACTATATCAGTTTAGCAGCGTTCTCAGTTAAAAAAATAAGAACATTAACTTATGTTGAACGGCCCGAATGTAATGTTTTTGCTATTTTCACTGTTTGATATCTTATGGTATTCTTCTTTGAGAAAATTAGAGAAAGAACTATTTAGAGCTTTTTACGATTTTAAGTTTTCTAGGGGTGGTTCCCAAGAAAATTTAAAATAAATAAATACTTTAAGTTCCAGCTCTCAACTCATTTATGAGAATCTAATGCAAGCATATTATAAAAATATGTACTTTTACAAAAACATGTGATGTGCACTATGTTAATACGAGAAACAAAAATAACGGAGTATGCAAAACTCGTACAAAACAGAAACCGAGATGAATTTTGAAATCATTCTCGGTTTCCTTCGTCCGATCTCCGCAGCGTGTGGCCGGGGGTAAGTCATAAAGATTTCGACCTGCACAAGTACTATATTAGTACTTGTATCGTCCACGTAACTATGTTTTTTCTGACTCTGATTTTTGTTTTAAAACTGACTACCTCCAGTTACAATATAACATACGAGCAGGCAGCTCCTCTGCAGGTGATAATAGGGTAGAAATAAGTTATGTTTAGACGATTCTGCTTTATTTCTACGCATTATTACTATTTTATATTTTACGCATATTTATTCAATTCATATAAATCGCTTGATTAACTTCTAAGTGGAAGGAAACTAGAATAGGTAAAAAATAATAATATGTTAAAATAAATTTATTGTTTAAAATAGTACTACGATGCTTACAAAATACCATAACCACAACCACGAGGACCAGCCAGGCCAATGGGGCTGGCGGCAGAGCTTAAAGTAGCTCCAAGACCGAGAGTTCCAGCGGGACCAAGAGGAGCTCCAAAGTTTAGAGGACTCGCCAATCCGAGGGGAGCTCCAAGGCCTAGTTGAGCAGCAGCGATATCTTCAGTGGTCATACCGACGAATCCACTGCCGCAGTTGTAAGAAACAGCACCAGCACCAGCTGTAGGCAATACACCTTCAAGACCCACAGTTCCCAAGAACGGTACGGCACCAGCTACGGCAAGCGCACCTTCGATGCCGTTTTCTGAGGCTACTGATACACCTACAGGTGGGATAGGAGAAGCACTGGAAATGGCTAGACCAGCTCCATTAGACGCAGCTAATCCACAAGGATTTGGGGTGATGTCAATAGCTCCATAGCTAAGACCGGTATACCCCAATCCAGCAGCACAAGTACTTGCAGCATATGGAACAGCAGCCGCAGCTGAGCCAAGACCGAGACCAATTGCATTAGCGATACCAACAGAAGCTCCAGCACCTAAAGGTGCTCCAAGTCCAATGGGGTTGGCGACACCAAAAGGAGCGGTGGAGATATCTTCAGCAGTGATAGCAACGATCCCACTTCCACAATTGTAAGAGACAGCGCCGGCACCAGCAGTTGGGAGCACACCTTCGAGACTAACAGTTCCCAAAAATGGCAGAGCTCCGGTTACGGCAAGAGCACCTTCAATGGAGTTTTCAGAGGCGACGGATACACCAACGGGAGGGATAGGGGAGGCGCTGGCGATTGCGAGACCAGCTCCGTTAGACGCTGCTAAACCACATGGAGCAACTTCGACAGCTCCATACCCAAGATTAGAATATCCAAGACCAGCGGCACTTAAGGGAGCAGCAGCCAGAGCAGGATATGCACTACCGAAGCACTGGGCAGCGATGCTCTGAAAATTATTTCCATAATTATACATACAATTCTGAACATAATATAATAATAAAATAATCATTGAGTAATATTAATATTACAAGACGGCGAGAGCAACATTTCCCTTGTTCCTAATAATTACAAACACATAATTTACTTCATTTGGAATCAATTCTTGAAATCATAAGCTGATAAACTTTTAACTTTTGAGAAAAAATCCCACACCAGCTTCGCACGGGTAGACTTTTTTCCAATGTTACGTTCATAAGAGATAATGTAAATGGATTTAAAATGTTAGAAAAATTAAAACAATCTATTAGGTTTGCAGCCTTTTCAATGCAGCAAACAATTAAATCTTTGCTTTTTCAATGACTCTGAACCTTGTTTTGACAAAAACTTCTTCGTCTAATTAAAATATTAGTTAAGAAAAAATTGATTAAAATAGCATAGGAGGAAACTCACCTTAACGAAAAACGCTTGAGCATAAATAAAGAACACAGATTTCGCAAACATGACTGTTGATTGTTCGAACAGTTGACAATATTCGGAGAACTGCGACCAACGACTATATATATATCATTACTACTTGTTGTTGCACTACATCTATTTCGTGTCATTTACAAAATATGTACGTAACGATGACAACTTTTATATTATCACACGTATCGCTCATTTGGTGAGACAATGACGAAAATGCAGTTTTTACCAAAATGAATGTAGTCATTATACGTCACTAAGTACCTAAAAAGTAAGGCTTTGCTAAATTTGTGAGGGATTCAATCTTCAAGCTGGTTGGGGAGACACAGACTAGAGATTCATTCAGGGCAGACTACACATCGACACAAGAAAGCGTAAACGTAACCCTCGAAAATTCTAAAATACGTTTTTCACACCGTTCGATCCAGAAAAAAATCTACGTCGAGTGAACCGACTCTCATTGCTCTAGGACCGTAAAATATTTTTGCACCGTAAAGTTTTGGTGATTTTCAAATTAACTCAGACTTTATATTGTTGTAGCCCACCGTAAAACTCGTGGTTTTTCGATGGATCATAATCTAAACTGTGACCATGGTAACTACGTTCAGTCGGTACAACGTTTTTACACAGACTCGGGTTATGATATAATAATATGGGACTAATCTATATTTTTAAAAATCACCAACCATCAGAACCATCAAAATCTGATAAAACTAAATGCAGTTAAACTTTGTCTTAGGATAATTTCATGTTTACTATTTCAAAAATATTTGCCTTAATTTCTTAACTTAAATTTAGAGATAACGTAGTCTTAAATATACAGACATGACCGTGCTAGTCTACCCTTGACATCTGACGAGCTTAGGTTTGTTATAGAATCTGGTTCTGGTTGATCTGGTTTTGATAGTTGACATTAATCCGTACAAGTTGCCAATGACTCTACTTGAAGCCACGGGAGCAAAGTAAAGCTGTATATTAAGTTCAGCGCAAAAGTTTTAGAAATCAGACCTGATATAACATCGTCCTGGATCAGCAGCGAATTGTTTAGGTGCTCTAAATATGCATATTGCTTTATGGAGCACGTGTACAGTACTCTGCATCAATGAAATTGGTAGGTATTTTCTAACAAAACTTGTACTTTGTAAAGTAAAGTGCAATAATCTTTACGTTTACATTTGCCCCTAAGCTTTCCTAAAAAATCAATGTGTATCGGCATTAAGTTCATAAAAACTTACACAAGTCTATATTTTATCTTTGATAACAGTACCGGACTAGCAAATAAAGCACTGTAATTCCTGTAACTTTTTATTAATTATCTGTGTTTTGTATTTGAGCCAAATAAACATCATTACACGATTTTGTGCCAGTCTACTAAATTGAACTCACATTTCTCAGTATTGGCTTTTTGTAGTAAATAATTCAGAACTATCAAACAAAAGATTTTCACCTTACCCAGGCAGTGAGCGTGCGTGTTCAAGTAAAGTACCGAAAGGGAAGGCAGTAGCCTCCACAACGCCCGAAAGCGTGAGTGTCGGCCAAGTAATGCAACCCCAATTCCTTACAACCAGTGCCCGAACAATAATTTAATAACAATTACAATCCAGGAGATTACCAGTGACTACCTCCATCCTAGATTGTAGATATGTGCAAAAAAGTGCACAAAATATAATGCTAAATATGATATGCACTTAGCTCAAAACGCATATCGACTTTTTAATACGTACACCAGTACATATACTCGTAACCTGACATGTTACCGAATACTGACTACCGAATAGTGGCTACTGATCATGATCATGTTTCACATGTTTTGAATGTACATGGTAACTTATCGGTAATTGCCTGATATCTCTTGCAAATTTTACAAACATTTATTTTATAGAAGATGGATAGTTTGTTATTACCTATTTATTTCCCACTGAGAAAACTGAAAATTTTTGAAACGTTGTTTTAAACCGATTTTCAGAAAACAAGTTTTGCTAATATTAATTTAAGAGGATTTTTAACTTAAAACTAACTATAGAAGATCGTTAGTCATCTTGTTACATAAAGGTTTTAAGAACAAGAGTTTCAATTCCTCGCCAAAATTTGTATCTTGTTCAAAACGTTCTGTTATGTTCATCTAGACCTTCTTTCAATTATTATAATATAAATTACGTGTCACTTTGTTTGTCCGCGATGGACTCCTAAATTACTTAACCGATTTCACTAAAATGTATACACTATGTGTATACATTTTAGTGAAATCGGTTACTCTCGCACATTCGTACACATGTTGCGCCAGATATCATTGTGAACACAGTGTTCAGCAACTATTAATATTAACTGAATTATTATTAATTACTGAATTATTTTATTTGTATGTACATTCAAATTCAAATTTATTTGTTTTTTCTCTGTTTTTGTTTATTTGGTTTTTTTTATGATATTGAAATGCAAACAAGCAGACGGATTTCCTGATGTTAAGAAATTCACGCCGCCTAGAGATAACAAAGGTGGTAATGGTGCGTTGCCAACCTGAGGCTGGGATGTTAGGCCTCGAGCAAAAGTAAGTTTGGTACCTACATATTCGATCTCTGTTAGCCTAAAGGTTGACTGGGAGAGAATGCATCTAGCATTAGGTTCGCCTTTTGTACTAACATTTTTTATTTGTGTACAACAAAGTTTAAATAAATAAATAAAAACTTCTAACCTCGTGTCAGGACACGTGACCTGATCGAAAATTCGTAAGACGGATGGAGAGTAAATATTCGGCGCGGCGTAGGAGAGGAAGTATCCCTCTCTTTTTATTTTTATTTTAACAAGAGGCTCGGATCAAATGGGTACCTTATACTATAACATAAAAACAAAAGCGTGACTCAAAGTGATTGCTAACAACATATTACCTAATGTCTATTTGGACACGTTTTTGTGATACTAAACATTCAGTAAACAACACTTCCAGTATAAATAAGCTTTATTTAGTTTCTATGATCATTGTACCTACCTACCAGATACACAGAAACATGTCTGCATTCGCATTCGCTCTCGTCTGCCTGCAAGCTTCCTTGCTACAAGTAAGTTAAGATTGTTACTTGTTAAGTTGTTCTCTAGAAAGTAGAAGTGATCATGTCTCTTCCGTGATGTAGTGTTGAATGATGATGAATTTTAACATTTTAAGTCTTTTCTCAGAATGTATACAGC
Organism: Calephelis virginiensis; assembly: GCA_002245475.1. Taxonomy (NCBI): domain Eukaryota; kingdom Metazoa; phylum Arthropoda; class Insecta; order Lepidoptera; family Riodinidae; genus Calephelis; species Calephelis virginiensis. Next base: position 115,216 of record NJDC01003297.1, read on the forward strand.
CAGTGCGTTGGCGCGGCTGGTCTGGCTCCCCTCGGGCTAGCCGGTCCTCTCGGCATCGGTCTCGGCGCTCCCTGTGGTCTGGCGGGCCCCGCTCTCACCAGTCCTCTTGGTATCGCCCCCGGTCTCGGCCTCGCCGCCCCTCTTGCCGCGCCCCTCGGTTGTGGTGCCGCTTACGGTGGCGCCGGTATCGGTGAGGTAGCAGTGGCCGGTGAGCTGGGAGTGGCCGGCGCCACTCTCGTCGCCGGTCAGGTCCCGATCCTCGGCGCCGTGGAGTTCGGAGGAGTAGTCCCCGCCGCCGGCGAGGTCTCCATCTCCGGCAGCTGCGCTTGCGGCTGTGGCTTAGGATACGGTTACGGTGCCGGACCTTACCTCCTCTAAAAACATTTATGTCAAAATCGGATATTGTAAATAAATGAATATTCAGATACAATTGTTTCTATATAACATAATTATTATCAAAAAGGCTTTTTATCATGAAGACTAAGGCTTTTCGTTCTGTAATTGTCTGTTTCACGTTACTGTTACGTTACTACATTCAGTCAGACAGAAATGTAAAATAAAAATATCGCCTCTTTGGTCTAGCGGTCCGGCGTCGGGCTTGATTTCTTGAGGTCCTGGGTTCAATCCCCGGGTCGGATCCCAAATAAAATTAAAAAATGTATATTTCCAATTTTCTAATTAAAATAACGTAGCTCGGGATGTGCCCTGTTGTTGATAGGCTTGCCACCTATCACATTGTGGGACTTAGAGTCTTCGGCTAGTCGTGGGTGCCCTGGTTGTGCCTCTGCCTACCGCTTCGGGAATATTTTTGTCAGATAGAAATTCGAGGTTATATGTTGCTATAAATGTTTTTGATACCATGAGAAACGTTCACATCAATCTTACATACGCTAGCCAAAAACATAATATATAGTAAGGGTCAAGAAATGGGCATGTAGCATTTCTCAGCCAAACGGTAACAAACGTTATGATTATCTATAAAAATATCATCTTACCCACTATTTCTCTCTAAAGGGGCAGCTGCCTGGCAAACTTTATATATTTACCTTACTTTGTGCATTGTAAAGTGAGCAGAATTAAAAAGTAATTTAAAATAAGAATTCAAGCTCTCTTCCAAGAATTCTAACAGTACCAGAAAACGAAATAATTTGGAACTATCAATGAATTTAAAAGATCATTGAGAATAGCAGCATCATTTTCTTATCAAAAGGATTAAGTACGTACTCAGTCAGAGCCAACAAAATTAAAAAAAAAAACAAATATCTAAATAGGTATCGATCCACAGACTGTTGACACTGCCAAAAAACTAAATTATGTTAGTGCACATCAGTCACTATACTATCTCGCCAATAAACCATAATCATCAAAAATACAGTCCACTCTTATTTAAACCCCAAGGTCACTAACAGCCTCGATATTCACAAGATGGCGAAGTCTATGCAGGTTAGCTTCAGCACTTTTTGTTCTTATTTCACTGAGGAATTCCAATTTGAAGTCCCGATGAAAATCATCGTTTCTCTCTATATGCTATGTAACCAGAAACATAGAACCATTTTTAAGAAAATTGCGAGAACAGTGAGTGAGTATGAAATTTGGCACACTTATAGTTTATGTGTAAGAGAAGTACAAAATGCTCATATTTTTCTATAATTATGCTTATAAAATGCATTAAATCAAAAAACTAAAACAATACACCTACTACCATGCACTTAACACAGTAAGTAAGTATTTTCCCGCCCATATGCCCAAAGAGATAGACAGAAGCACAACCAGGGCACCCACCTGTAACCTTTATTACATATATATAACTTATT
>NJDC01003298.1:0-25080 GCA_002245475.1 Calephelis virginiensis
TACATAGTTGAAATTTTGAAATGATATACTTGAATCCTTTAGAAAAAAAACTGCGTTAAAAATTTTAATTATTTTTTTGGTTGTTTAAGTACGAATGGTGCCATAAAAACGTTAGTGACATTTTGCTGCTTGTACCAGTTTACGTAGGACCCGTCGTATTGATAGTATTATTTAGTTATAAATGATGCTAAATACGGGGAATGATGGCTGCCAACCTAATGTTGAGACGTAAATAAGACTTATTACTCTGCAAATGACGTAAGTGTTACTTTAATTAGTATTTGACAATAGATATCCGGGTATTTCGAAGAAAATGCGGATTCCCTCACCCTGTTTGATCATTTCTTTTGTTAGAACATGTCTTGCATTAGAATTATGTAACATGATTTCCCTGTTGTGTGCCCTTGTCATACCTAAGTGTATGGTAGTGGTGAGACGTATGTACCGGAACAGTGAAGAATGTTCCAGCATTCTGGCCCGTTTCACTCACAGTATTGGATCTCCGCACGTTACATGTCCATGTAACACAAAAATAAAAAGACACTGATTATGAAAAATTGTAGTACATACTACTTTAAAAATTAATTAAGTAAATAAGTGTCCCAAGTTACACAAACTTAATTTAACCCCAAAGTGAGCAAATTATATACTTGTGTCATGGGTGTTAGTCAACGCTACTAATACACAGAAATACTTAAATAGATACCAGGATAAATGTAATTAACACCCAGACCCGGAAATGCAGACATCTAAATGTTCATCACATTAAATATCTGCCCCTGTCGGGAATCGAACCCGAGCCTCGTGGTTGGTCGGTGTAGCGTGTACGCTAGCCACTCGACCAACCAACGAGTTATTTTATGCTTAATTCACATTTTTTATTACTACTATATTATTACTATTATATATAACTATATTTTTACTCAAATATCGCAAATTGAGTAAAAATCAACTTAAATCATGTATTAGTGGAGAAAGACGTGCAAGTTTCACTTCGCGAAAACGTTAAATTTATGCTCAATTTTGTTTTTTACCCCCGACTCAAAACGAGTGACGTTATAAATTTGACATGCCTGTGTGCGTGTGCGTGTGCGTGTGCGTGTGCGTGTGCGTGTGTATGGATGGATTTTGATGCGGTTTTTTTATTTAAAAGCTGACATGATTGAGACGGTTCGTATCTATAGTTGAAGGAGATCTCTCCTGGATTTCACGGTCATCAGCTCATTCGCAGCTCATTTATAACCATCTGAATGGATATTAGATGCACTACGGCTATTTATTTCACTTTTGAATATATGTGAGACTTAACAAGTCAATTACTTACGAATGCTGGCATACCTGAGCTGGGCTGATGATGGAGCTCGAAGATAGGAGACGTAACGCTGGACTGCGTAATAGTAAACCCATCGAGATTGAACTCGTTAGATTCGTCTTAATTAGATCTGTTCCTATTTGGTGATGACGACAATTTGATGACGCGGATCTGGTAAAAGAACTTGGAGATAACTGATGGATCACAATTCAAAAGTTACGGTGTTCTGGTAGGAATCTTTGTAATTTCTTTAAAGCACAATAAAAAGAAAGGTGCTGTAAATGAGACAGCATAACTTCTGCAGGGACGGACTGTCGAGGGCTTGTTGAATGATTTTTTTTAATTTTAAGATTATAGTTTATTCGTCATTTCCTGGTATTTCTCGCAGAGTTCAAGAGTTTGAGTCATCCCAATCTAACCAATCTAGACTCCGAAAGCTACCGCAGACAGCATTCAACTACATTTCCTCAATTTTTCAGTTGGCTCTTTCAAAAGGTCTTTGAACTTTAACTTTAGTCGGAACTATTACATCAAACAAAGGTTTTTGTGACGTGTATACCTATACAATGATTACATCTGCTACCAGATCGGAACGTGCACTCTCACTGAGAAGATCCGGCGACAAAAAATAAGCGGGGAGCTCCGCTTAACTGATCCGATACGGAAAAATGCATTTTGTCTATTAAGAACTAGTTTTAACTAATATCATTTTTTAAGATTAGGCAAGTCTGAGTTTAGGAAAGGCTTTAAGTAAAATCTATTTTAATCTGGGGAAAAGATTTCTATTAAAAAATAACTGTAAATCAGAAACAGACACCCTAACTATATTTGTTTGTACATATATACCTACATATTAGATACCTACAATGTAGATGGAACACAATGCTATATTGTCTATTCAGGCAAAAAACATCCATTGTAAGGTATTCTTCGTTGTCTGCTTTTTTTTTGCCCATAACATATACGGGGTCATGAGGACTAAACTTATGCCACACCTCCCACCTTATCTATGCGTCGAAAAAATATGAAACCTGTAATTATAATATATTTACTATCTTGTTTCCGGAAGCGATACCCAAATATACCCCAACAGTAAGATTGACGTATTTATTGCTCTTTAATGTCATATGTGAGAATGGTCATTTGTGACCAAGGTGTAAACAATCTGCTGAATCATCGGCAAACAGTGTGTTTATTTATTCTATAAAGTGTGGAAATCTCGGAATTGTCATTTTGTTGAATATTGGATCAATACATTAAGGAGTTTTTGATCTAGCCAAAATTCAATCCAATGTTTATTTTTTTTGTTTAACCTTACGTTTGACTTTATGCTAGAGCATGGTAAGTAGATATTTTATAAAAAAAAAAAAAATTTCGAACGAATAATGTACAGCGTACGCAGTGACACACTAATGGTATTTTTTACCAAATCGTTAAACGTTAATTAAAAATCATTTTTATGTGGTAAGATAACAAACAGGCACACGGCTCTCCTGTAGCAGTCACGGTAGACATCGATATATGGCCCGCGCCGCCCTGTGCCGGCCTGTGCCTGTGTCCAACCTGTTGCGCGAGTCTCTCGGCTATCCTACCCGCCGGACCGGAAAATGATACGTTCATTATGTCGACAGGAATATCCCGTAACAATAATAATCACCAGCTGTACAAGTTGCAGCACTTCAACTCTATCACCAGTATAATTTATACATATCTCTCCGTCTCCAATGCCGAAACTACTCGTTCCGAGTTCTCAGTTCCCACACAGTCAAACAACTTCCAGATCGGTAAATGAATATCCCTACAAAAATCACACAAATTGCTTTAATCCCAAGGTAAGCAAATTACATCCTTTGTTTTTTGAGTGTTAGTACATAGAAATATATACTTAAATAGATACCAGAAAAAAAATAATAAACACTAAGACCCGGAAATACAGAAGTTTAAATGTCCAGCACACTAATGTCTGTCCCCGTCAGAAATCGAATCTGAGGCTCCCGCTCGGTCGGTGGCGATCGGCGTGTACGCTAACGATGCGGTCAATCAAGGATCAAAGCAGTAAATAATAGTCGTTTACTATTATCTTTCCTGTTGATCGAGCCTCAAACCTTCTCTGACCTCTAACTGGCTCAAAAAGCATGGATTCGGAACTTCAGAGTTTCCATCTCGTGACATGCAACATTTCCGCTCATTACAGGAAGAGAACGTTACTGGGAAATTCCCCGAAATATTTGTGCCGAGTGACCTAATAAACTCTGCGTGGAACTAAAAATAGTATAATAATATATTTAGGTAAATGTTTGGCAAAACAAAATAGGATCTAAAACGATTAAAACTTTATTGCGCATTTATGAATGTTATCTATGTATGAATGAATCAATAGACAAGTTTCCGCTCCCCTGTGAATCATAAACAGGTGCGCAATAAAACGTTAATTCATTTATTGCTTGAGAAAACTTAACATATTCAAACAACATTTTTTACAAATAGAATGATATTCAAAGGGTCTGGAATCGAACCCGGGACTTACACTAGGTAAGCAAAACCAACATTCGACCACTACACCACAGCGGCGATCCAAGCCGACAAAAAACTAAAAATCATTGATGGTAGAGGTGGTCACGATTGGCCTCAGACAAACAAATTTCAGGGTCTATCCGCCCCAGACCTACCGGGAATACAGCAATGCAGCTGTTGGTGTCGTGCAACTTAAAACAACAAGAGGGTAAGAACATGTCATGAGAATATATTATATTTAGTCGGGTCATAAGTTCTGTCACACGTTTATTGTTAAATAAATAATAATCACCTGTATGTTTTTAGAATAGTCAAATATTTATCAAAATGAACAAAAAAACGTGCCTTCCTAAGTTAATTACGTTTATTCAAAATTACCCTCGTGATTTTCAATACAGGCCTTCAATCTACGCGGCCAGTCGTCTACAGCAGCACCCTCGAGGTCCATGTCTCGAGGTTCAAGTCTGGACTGGAAGAAGTCCAGTTTATGTGCACTCATCGTGCTTCTCGGGCTGGCGCGGAATCTTGTTGGAATACCCAGGGCCTGTTATTAAACATGCAAGGTCCGTGACCACTGTGGTTTGATACAAAATCGCATTCGTTTTTACGCCTATCTCACAAAAGTTCATCTCAATTAAGCCCCAATAAGAGACCCCTGACCAAACTATAACTGAGGATGGAAAATGGCCTCTCTGGACACGTGGAATACGGTGGCTTGTTTCGTCACCGCTGTGGGCGTACACCTTATCATTCTGTTTATTGTAGCTCTCGTCCACAGTAAAAATTATTTCATCCTTAAAAAGATTTTGACGGTGCTTTTTATTGCGTACTGCTTCAACAAAACGCAGGATTTCCTAAGTCTCATGTTCATTAGGCGCCCATCCAAGCGATGTCCTATTTTATGTGATAAACTCGTAATCCTAAGTCTACATTCAACACCCGCCTTCACCGTGATTTTGCTTAACCCCATCTGAAGGGCTAACAGTTTCTGGTTGAGGATGGGATTTCTTTGTATTCGCGCCTACACAGCTTTACCAATGCTGGTGGCCTAACAGAGCAAGGAAGACCGATTCTTTTTCTGTCTTGTATCCAGCAACTCCCTGCGACTTTGACCAGATCATCAGTCCACCGGGTCGGTCGTCCAACACTATGTTATCTGGTGCGGGTCGCCACTCGAGAACCTTTCTTCGCCAGCGCTGTTATTGTATTAATATTATGTCGCACAACGTCAACGAAACTCATAGAGATTTGATGGATTGACAAGTTCGTACGTAAACTTAAATTCAAACATACCAATATTACGTAATATGCAAAAGTCTGTCCGTTACGATGCGACTGAATCATTGAACCGATTTCGTTAACGTTTTAAGTTTAGGTATGTACTTATTTTAAAGAATAGAATAGGATATATTTTTATTTACATTCACTGAGGCGGATAAATTACCGAGGGCCTTACGATTGATGATATACCGTCTGGAGAGATTTTTAGGAATAAAAACACACGGTTACACGTTTACTTGGGCGAGAGTGAGGCGCAGAAGGTTTCCACTTCACTATGAGGTTTCTTCTAGTTCTTGAGCGTCCCAGTAGCTTTCCTAGAGGACCGACCGCGAATAATTTCCCGATTCCCGGTCCCCGTATATATACGATTTCGGGAACGGGATTCTAGAACATTCCATTCCTCACTCCCGGGACCATACTTTATTAAATTGTACAAATATCATGTTTTTACATATTAAAAACCTATTTTCTAGTCTAGATTTATCCTGCCATACATAGTTGTGCACCCGACTGCGCACGGTTTTCATCTGGCGGCGAAATTCCGCGATCTCAGCTATTTATGCTACCCTGCCCCCCTCAGCTTAGTATAAAACGTGCGGGCGCGGCGCTCCCGAATTTATTAGCTTTACGGGCGCGGTCGTATACACATTACAATGTTTTATCTTACCTCTAACAACATATCCTAATTTTATTACATTCGGGTGAGTGAAACACAAGAAATTTTACACTTTATTATCAGACTTAAACTTAGCCGATTTTTTGGCTATTTACAGGACTTACATGTTTCGTACTACGATAAGACGGTCTAGTTTTATTCATTCTACCATTTGACACATAAATCTAGACAATAGAACATATTTTAGACACAAATTTTACGTAAATTATCATTACAAATTTACATACACAAAAACGCTATAAAACAATGTAAAACCTATTCCAAAACATCGTTTTCTAAGTCAAATCAACTATATAAATCGAAATAGAGTATATAAGCTTATAATTATATACAAAACCTCGTTATTTACTTAGAATAAAATCACTAAGATATCAAGATTTACATAGACTCAAAGTATCTGTAAGGTGTGGTACGCGTGCCAACCTTTGGGTTGGGTCACTCTCGCCGATACCGTTTACTGTTGTTTTTGGTCGTCGTGCACATTCACCTTACAAGAGGCACTTGTGACGAGTCTATATAATACTAAAACTACCACCGGATCGGAACGCGGCCACACACTGAGAAGATCCGGCAAGAAACTCAGGGGGCTGTTTTTTTCCTTATTGTATACAAATTGCATATACCTAATTACTAGTAAGAAATTGGTATGAGGAGCAATTAATCCCAAGCACTCTTATCGGATAGATATTCAGCAACGGTATAGTAACCTTTTTTATACAATTTCACTTTGACACATTTTTTCAATTTATTTAATGGCAGTTCTTTTATAAAATCGGGAAGTTTATTGTAAAACCCAATTGAATAAAATTGAGGATGTCAGCAGGGGGCGCTATCCTGAGTCCTGTAAGCCTTTATTTAAAAATAATTAAATTTTAACTCTAACGGATATATACATTTTAGATACCGTTACTTTTGTAAATAAGCATCTTGAATGGTATAAAATAGCCCAAGACACTTCTAAGCTAGGTTTAAGAGACCCTAGTAGATTAATATTACCATCAAGTAAATATAGTAAAAAATATACAATAAAATACCTAAGTACATAAGGGAATTACCAGTAAAAAATCAATCTGGCTCTGTAAAATACTGGTTACTCCAAAAAAAAATTTATTCAGTCAAAACATTTTTAGAAGATAAATGAAATTATTAATATTAGTTTTAATTTATTATGGATTTTTTTGTTAATAGATGTTTAACGTCTAATTGTATTTTACATTTAATTATAATTACTTTGAAATCTAAGTTATTTCATTAATATAAATGACATTTATGTTAAATTACTTATAAAATTACTAAGTTAAAATAATTCTGTACTTGATTTTTTTTTATTAATTTAATTTTATATTATTATTAGTTAATATGTATGTATGTAATATGTTTAATATATTATATTTTATGAAATTCAATAGAGTTTGAAGTATTTCCGGCACATAAATTGGTACTGAATACATGAAATAATCATATTCTTAGCAGCACAGCTGAAATAAGAAATAACTTGATATCAACGATATTGTAACCGTTACCCGTTACCGTTATTATTTGCATTTTTTTTTTGACTTGGCAACATCATTAAATTTTAATTTGTTTGTGTCATACGGCACAAACAATTGTGGAGAAAATATTTATATACTAGGTACAAATATATAAAAACGTATAATGTATTACAAAACTGGATTTAATTTTATTAATGAATAATGAATTGTGCATGTAATTACTATTTAAAATTTGTACGTCACCTATTGACAAATGTGTTTGGCAAGAAAAATTTCAAAATGGTAATTTTTGAAATTGTGGCACATAATTAAATTTTGATTGATTGATTTTGATATGGATTTAAATATTTGTATATATTGTACTGTAATGATTGTATGGTAATGGTGAAATAGGATTGAACTATCGTTTTTGTAACATCTCAATGTAACTACCCTGTTTCCTGCAATAAATGATGATTATGATTATTATTATGACTAGCTGGAGTAGTCCATGAACTTTTACGAATATATTAGCTTTTATTAGCTCTTTTCCTTATGCTCCTCGCTTTTAGAAGAAATGGGTCCTTGGAATTTCTAGAAATAAATAAGTTTTGATTCAGCGGTTAGATAAATGTGACAGGTGCAACAGTTTGTGTGTAATGTGGTTTATAATAGTTAACGTCAATGTCAACGAGGTTACACAAGGTAGCTGGCATAGTTTAACTGATTCTTAAAATTGTACAGCAGAACCTTTGTAATGTGGGATTAACATAGTCGAATAACGCCATATTTGTAGGCTTATCCGTTACACTGGTAATAGAGAGTAGTAAGTTTATTACTCATATCATATCATAATCACCCCCTGGCCCCCTTTGACAGATTTTGACAATCCCACAACTAAGACAAATGCTACCGTATATAACACCATAAGATCAGTTGGTAGATGTTTGTGCTGACTCTAGAATTAATACTTTGCCCACCTAACCTAACTGGGCTATGAAAAAACATGTGTTTGAATTTAAGGTTAACCTCATACATATCTTCAGGCTAAGTCTCTGGCGTGGTAGGTAGAGAGTATCAGCTAACAAGTCTTACGACCCGATCGGACCTAGACAGCGAGTATGAAGATGGCAAGGTGATGATCCTACACTCACCAGAGAAAAAGCGTAGGTTGCTACGGCTTAAACACTCCATTCACTCTCACTTTGGATACTTTTTAGCTTACTCTGTTCTGGAAAAAAAACAACTTAAATAAAAGATTCCACAAACAAGACAGAATTCCAATTCTTCACGGTACAAATACTATAGGATATTCGTTTCTAGTGAAATTTTCTAAGCTTGCCGATATTAAATATTTCCGTATATTAAAACTTCCCGAGCTCGAGCACGTATTGATGGATCTGTGGATCCATGTGTGCGCTTGCCAATCTTCCACAAACCATTACAAACATAAACGTGTGGATGTGGCCTTTCGCTGGGTTTGTATAGATTTGCCAGGATTTGTAGTCTGCTCAACCGAGGATCCGTTTTTTGACGCAAAGGAAATTTGCCACAATGGCTTACGAAGGAAACACGCGTCTGTGCGCGTTTTTATTTTATTGCGCTTTTAGTATTTCCAATTAAGTAGCTAATAAAAATGTGAGTCTGGTCTTACGATGAAATTATATTCTTCCTGGATCGATATTTATCCTGATACTGGGTCATCTGGACGAACCTTTTAACGAAGGGGGTTTATATTATATTATTATATATTATAACTAATAAACAGATTTATGAATACCAGTTCCCCGAACCTTCATCGTTGAACGAGTCCTTTGATTTCATATCTATATCTATATTTTGACAAGATTTTAACCTTTAGTATCTCTTAAAGCAGTTGCGGTACCCTATGTTTGATAAAAAGTGACCGCCACTGTGGTCTGGTCACTAGTGGTTCGCCGTCGGACTTGACTTCTGGAGCTCCCTAGTCAAATACCTGATTAATGAAAATGAGTATTTTCAATGTTCTTTTAAAAACAACGTTACCCAGGATTGGATAAGTGCCCGATTGGCGATTGACTTGTCACCTATCACATTGTGAGACTTAATGTATTCGCCTAGTCGTGTGCCTTTTTGTGTTTAGTGTGCCTCTGCCTACCAATTCGGGGACATAGGCATGAAAATACTTAACTACGTATTTACTTTACTTAACTACGTATATTATTTTGTTTTTTGTTATTGTATGATTGATATAATAATATGTCTGAAACTAAAACATCAATTAATGTTAGAGAGACCCTGCAGGTCACTCAATATTCCTCAATCTGAATGAAGATGAGAGACCTCTTAACCACAGATCAGGTCAACCAGATCTTTTTTTTTATTATTTTATTGAATCAGGCGTTACTTTGCGGAAATCCATTATAAAAGATGTAAAATAAGCCTTTATTTTGCTAATTCCGCGTAAGCAGTGTAAATTCATCAGGAATTCGATCGTACCGTACAAACGACGACACACGAGTCGAGTTGTACGGTACGGTCGAATTCCTGAGGATGCCTCGGTGTAGAGGCGAAACGTTCGTCGTACGTCGAGTGCGATTTGGTGTTCTCTGTGGTGAGTGCTTCGACAAAGTTGGCGAAGGACGTGACAAGTGGTTTTGTTTCCCGTGTTCGGACTCTATTTGTGATCTGGTCGCGGAGGTGGGAGGTGGGAACTTTAGGTAGGGTTGTCACATGTAAAGAACGTGACAATTTATATTGTTTCCCGAGCTCTTCCTATATTCGTGTTTTGGTCGCGGAGGTGGGTGGTGGGAACGTCAGTTAGGCTTGTCACATTCTGTGTCGTTTGGAGGATTATTTGCCACAGCGGTTACACTGCTTACACGGAATTAGCAAAATAAAGGCTCATTTTACATCTTTTCAACTAGATTTAGAAAAGTAAATGTGTGTACTGCTATGCTTATGCTTATGCTTATGCTAGACCTTAACATATTACGAAAATTCGCCAAACCCTGACAGCAGTAGGGAAACGCTTCATTCATTTCTAATTAATTACAATAACGCTTTCGATCCTGCTACTATAACACAGAAGCCTATAATTTTTAAATATACAGGCTATATTTGACACCGTAACGATAATTTCTGTGGTAGTCTAGATAATGTTGTGTAATTTAGGTAGATGCTGTGTACGGTGACTCTTCTTCTTCGATGGCGACCGTCAAAAATTGGTTCAACGAGTTTACTCGTGGCCGCACGTCGGTTTTTGATGAGCCACGCCCAGGTGCACTGAAAACGGCTACTACAGAAGAAAACGTAAAAAAATCCACGATCTCGTGTTGGCAGACCGGCGACTGAAGATTCACGAGATAGCTGAGACTGTAGACATCGCAGATGGGACAGTGCATCATATTCTGCACGAAGAATTGGGTCTGAAAAAGTTGTCAGCGCGATGGGTGCCGCGTTTGCTCACACCAGACAACAAGCGCAACCATGAGACCACATCGGCGACATGTTTGGCCCTGTTTCAACGCAACCGGGCGGAGTTTTTGCGTCGTTTTGTGACCGTCGATGAAACATGGGTTCACTGGTACACACTAGAGACCAAGAAACAGTCGAAACAGTGGACTTTACCCGGCGAACGTGCTCCAAAGAAGGCGAAGACTGTTCAATCGGCAGGAAAGGTGATGGCCAGTGTTTTTTGGGACTCACAAGGTGTGATTTACATCGATTACCTCCAGAAGGGTAAAACAATCACGGGGATCTACTATTCTGACTTATTGGGCAGATGCGACGCCGAATTGAAAAAAAAGCGGCCCCATTTGGCAAAAAAAAGTGCTGTTCCACCACGACAACGCGCCGGCTCACACATCCGCCGTTGTCATGGCCAAATTGATCGAATTGCGCTACGAATTGCTGCCCCATCCACCGTATTCTCCAGACTTGGCTCCATGCGACTTTTTCTTGTTCTCAAATCTGAAAAAGTCACTCGCCGGCAAAAGATTTGTGTCGAATGATGAGGTCATCGCCGCCACAGAGGCCTATTTTGAAGACCTCGGAAAATCGTATTTTTTTGACGGGTTAAAAAAGTTGGAGCATCTCTGGTCCAAGTGTATTGAATTGAAAGGAGACTATTTTGAAAAATAAATCTTTACTTTCTCAAAATTTTCTTTATTTTTTCTTAAGCTAAAAATTTATAGAAAAGGCCCTCGTATATATCCGACTTCAAAATTCCTTCTACGGTTTTTTGTCGGAAATAAGCGGTTACCGATGTAGCAGATTTTTAACCCGAAATGTATATCGAACTAGCTGTAATAATCGGGCTGCGAGCAGTTTGTATCTACCTAGTACCTACTATGCGGTCGAGGTCATTTTTGGCCGCGAAGTCGAGATATTAATGAGCTTGAGTCTTGACGTTAAGTCGGAACATTGTAAAAGAACTTTCTTTCTCCTGCAACTATTTTATGAACTTTAATTCTGATCTTCCTCACACCTAGAGCGACCGCTCATGCCACTCGACCCCTAGAGGATCCCGTTTTTTCAAGTTATACTTCTTTTGGCGCGTTAAGAAAAAATGATGAGGGTAAATTTTTACGATGCGCGCGCACACCGTCACGAAAAACCGACATGATGAAGTTAGCTATAGATAACATTTTAGTTTTAAAAATATTTTTATCTTATTACGCCGAAGAAGTACAACTTCTAACGCGTGTACATAAGTACACACACACTTTTTTTTTAATATGAAGTTACCATTGTTGGTATTAATTTTGGCCTGATTGATTTTTCAGCAACATTCAATGCTCAAAAATTCGTTGCTAGAACTTCTAAAATGTGTGTTTTTAAAAAAGTTTCTTTATGTCCATATCCCCGAAGAGTGAGGCAGAGACTAGCCGAAGACTAAGTCCCAAAATGTGATAGGTGGCAACCCTATATTCAAACGGCACATATCCAATAACGGGTAAGTGCCAACGTGATTTTATTAGAAAACTGAAACTACATATTATTCCATTCCATTTTCTTTTGTTGCGTGACCCGGGGATCGAACCCAGGACCTCAAGAAGTCATGTCAAACGCCGAACGGTTAGACCACAGAGTTTATTTCTAAATTTTCAAAACAAACTTCTGTTAAAGGTTTTTTATAACTTTGGATACAGTTTAATTTAACAGGAATTGCCAAAGTGCAAATTAAACTGTAGAGAGAACGACGTATTTCTCCTATTTACCTGAGGTAAAATTAGAAATGAAAAAGGGACCTACACTACTATGTTCCGTTTTCACGCCAAAATTGCTAAACTGATTTTGATAATTAAAAAAATTGGTTTAACTTTAAAGAAGGGACAGGCTACTTTTTATCTCAAAACTTCAACAGGTAAATAAATAGATGGAGGTAAATATTAAATATATAGACTATGCGAGCGAAACCGCGGGTAGCAGCCAGTAGAGGATAAACCCCTAAAGGTGTCAAATTTGTTCTCCTCGGTGGTCGGTCGGACGGTGGAGAACAGTATCCAAAACTCAACACACTCAAAGAAAGGCGAGAGAGCTCGGCTCGAACGTCCACCCTTTCCTATTTTAAATCTGCCAATGTGGGGTGTCTAGTATATTGTATGCTACTTGTGCGTTATTATTCTGTGGCCAGGGTACACGTCTATAGGCTACCTAATTTCCACCACTGAATACTGCAATATCGGTAATTGACGCCATGGTGACAGGAATACGCAGCCAAGTCCAGAAGAACTTTTGTACCTAAAAGTCATATTAAGAGTATGTTGTCATAAACATATTTGTTAGTACAAATACTCAATATATATTATTTCTTAAAACGAGCAGATATAAAAAGCAAATGTATACTTAGGTCACACTGAAAGTGTCTGGATTCTGATAAATAAGACTAGATACGTCGTTTGTGTTTAATTTATTACTTATCAAAGTAAATACCCTCACTATTTATACATTTTACCTTTCGTTGAAATTACTGTTCGCCTCGTTGGTCGAGTGGCTAGCGTACACACACAGCTTAATGGCGAGGCTCGGGATCGATTCCCGATTTAGATGTACATATGCATTTCCAGGTCTGGGTGTTTATTACATTTATTCTGGTATCTATTAAAGTATTTCTACTTATTACAATCGTTGACTAATACCCATAACACAAGCACATAATTTTGCTTACTTTGGGGTTAGATTCAATTTGTGTAACTTGTTCAGAGATATTTATTGTGTGTGTATTATTATTGATATTGCGTAAGGCAGTGGGTCCAGTTTTCAGTTTTCAGTAGGGACCGCATCAACGGCTTTTTGGAATGCATTAACCGCCGCTTCTGGGCTAGAGAATCTTAAACCGCTCAGTTTATATTTTATTCTTGGAAACAAGAACCAGTTGCAAGTTGCGAGTCCAGGACTGTACGGCTGATGCGTCATGAGTTCCACGTTTGAAGCCTCTAAACATGCATTTTTCTCAAAGCAGAATGTGCAGACGCCTTGTCGTGTTGAAGGCTGGCATGACTGCGAGGCGTCCTCGCCTCTTTCTCGATTTCACGATTTATTTATAAGACACTGGTAAGCAGCAATTTATATACAAATCTACAATGACGTCCTTTTGATTTCAAGCGCCACTGTTGCATAATGTCTAGTTTTCCGGAAGTGAGACGCAACCATTTCTTTGCAGTGCTCCGAGTATTCTTAACTTTTGTCGGCAAAAAAAGGCAGTCAACAGAATGCTGTTGACTGGCTTTTTTTCTAGATCGAAACAATACTCCGATATCACCTGTCACAATGTTATCGACAGCCAATGAGTCTCCTCTATCAAACTTTTCTATAATTTTTCAGCACCACTCTATAAGCATGTTGTTTTTGTTCTTCCGTTACCTCATACGGTATCATCCAAGTGCATAGCTTCCAAATTTTCAGTTGTTCATACAAAACATAAATCAAGTACTTATTCTTATGTCTAACTCGGTACGAATTCGCTTACAAGTAATTTTTTTGTCAGTCCTAATTAGTTGCCGTACGATATCAATATTAGATTCAGTAACCACTGTCGCCGGCCAACCTTCACGTTTATCGTCATGGATATGATCTCGTCCACGTCTACAATCTGCGAACCACGAATAAATAGAGCTACGTGATGGTGCTTCAACACCAAATGCCAGTTGAAGTGTCTGATCTGGAAACTCTTTTTTTGCGTTAAGACGCAACGCAATTATTTAAAATAAAATAAATTGTTTTCTTGATGATCTATTAATATAATAATTTATAAATAGAATCAATCAAGGGCTTACCTTACAAAATATCATGTCTATTTATAGGGCGTGTAGCGTTCATACAATAATACCGACACGAGACTGACCTCGGTACATCAATGCTGCGAAACTCATATTATGGTAGCGCTCCTTACGGCCTGACCATACTATCTACCTATTCATTTACATAAGTGTTAAAGTTTCTCTAATCATTTGCTATTATCATCTCAATAATGTTTTTGACCAGATAAAATAAAAAACCTAGTCTTGGTATTCGCGGAAAATGCCGTGCAGCCACTTACCCGCGTACCGCTGCCTTATAACGATCGTATTATTTGTCAGGTGTAGAGGGTACCCGGTTAACTTGCACAACATTCTCGCCACAGGACAGGCACCCTGAGGCACCTGTAACACGTATCGAGAATTTAGGCCACGGTTGTCTCTTACCATAAGAAGGGCCGCGTATTTGTTTGCTATTTTATCACAAAAACAAACCAGTTTAGTGGTTCGCGTTATGTCTGTGCTTGAAGGGCTTCGAGTATGGAGGTATTTTAGACCTGTCTTAACAAGGACATTTTTTGCATAAAATAAATTTAAAAATTTAGTGTAGAGTGAGGGAGAAATAGAAAGTTATTATACACTACTCGCTTGTGTATACGACGGTAGCGCTTGCGCACGTCTCATTTAACTGTTTCATTCCACCCACTTTTTCTTACGGTTTTTACTATCACATTTTTTTCAGTTTAGTCGTGCAGCAAAAGTCCTATCTCCTCCAAGCCTGCCGTAAGGAAGTTCGTTCCAATAAAACATTACACATCTACCATATATTTGACACGCACAATTATAACTATTGTTAATGATAAGAGATCACAGATGGCGCACAAACTATAACTGTTTGGAAACAAAGTACTTAGTTGGTCTTGATAAATGAAGATGACGTTCTTAGCAAACAAAACAAAAAAATATTTTGTCGAATTTCTACCAAAGATGACCACTAGTCTTTATAAAATCACTATCAACAAGTAGTGATTATAATGATAGATTATTTGCTTTTTGCTGCTTTCTAAATAATTTATCACCAGGATTCTAGTAAAATAATACCTTTGTAGAATATGATGGATGAATGGCCAATATATAGCTGTACCTATTCGATACTAACATAGTAAATAGATCGAGACAGTTATCATGCTCAACCTTTGCAGAAACTTTAATAATCAGGTCATAACCTTGATTTTCTAACTATGTACGAGTAGATATCCTCATAAAAGATGCTGTGTGTCTAGAGTGCGCCGCGCCGCTATGTTGACGGCACGGATACAAGAGTGGCCTTGATACTGTCACACGAGTAGGTACGTCACTGTTGCGGCCGCGGACCAAATTTACTAAGAATCGCGCTGACCGTTTGCGTCGATGAGGAATCTTCCACTAACTGTCACCTGTTAACAAACAATGGATGGAAAACCCGCACTTTTATGTACACGCTAACAACTAAATTTCCAATAAAAATATGTTGATTTTACGTATATTGCAGTAAGTACATGCGAAATCCTGCGACTGTGATGATAACGTCATACGTCCAAAGGTATTTATTTTTCTATATGTATTCAAATAATTGTCTGTCGCATGTGGTTTGGCCATGCTAGTTAAGCTATAAGTCATCGCAAATTTCCCTGATAATGAAAATAAAAACATGCAATTTTTATAGTTATAACCGTACGACTCAACTCGTCTTATGTACTCAAAGAAAAATTAATCCCCATTTCTCTTGGTTTTTGTTGTATTAGTTATTGTCAGGAGAAAGTCCATAGAAAAAAAATCAGGACCACTTCTGTCTCCTCAGCTAGTAATAAAATAAACATTCATTTAATTAGATTCTGTAGCAAAAGAACGTGACAATAATTGTGACCACAAATTCTTGAAAACTGCCTGTCGATCTGTTTCTTGTGTCAATTTGTTTTACGTGAAAGTACAGAGACAACCGATGATGTTACAGGCGCGTCGCTGTCCTAAGGCCGGGATGGAAGGCCTATTGTGCAAGTCTACCGGTTTCCATTCCCTCCAAACGGGAACATGACAGTATCATTATGGCGGCAGGAATAATACAGCGGTGGATCCCTATCCGAGTAAGTTGCTGTGCCTACATTTTAACCAGTGCTTGCTCTTACGAACTGCCTGGCAGAAAGGCAGATAGACCGTTCTACTCAGCACGAGAATGGTTCATATGGATAAGATAGCAGTAAATCACACGGTACTCGGACGGACCATGGCCTGCAGACACCGTAGATGTTATAAATACGTTTCTAACCTGTAGCCAAGGTATTAGACCTCTTGTCTAAGTCTAACAGCTTCCTTGCTTTTTGGACCGGAACACCTCAGAAGCAAACACTGCCTTATGGCTGATAGTGGCAGGACTCTTGCTGAGCGAGTTCCGGGACTTCAGTCTGCCACGAATGGTTTTGTCTGTAATTAGCCATATTTTAATCTATGCTTACTTATTACTAAATGCCAGGCAGAGAGACGATCTATTCTTCACAAGGGATTTCTACAACAGGAGAAAAATTATTTCGCTTGACTATCTATGGGTATATCATACATCAATCCTATTAATATTATAAATGCGAATGTCTGTATGTTTTTATCTCCTTCACGAAAAGCTGCTGAACCGATTTTCATTAAATTTTTGTACACACATAAGTCACTTCATTTTTTTGTGTGTAGACCTACTAGACCCAACACTAACGAGTGTTGGTACAACGGAGCTGATCTGATGATGGATCTCGAAGATCGGAGACGTAACCCTGAAATGCAGTGGCTGTCAAACTCATTCGATTCGCCTTAACTAGATCTGTTCATATTTTCTGATAACGAGGACATTTGCTGAAAAGTACCTGATGTATTTAATATAAGATGTCTGATGGATCATAGTTTTAAGGTTACGGTATTATGTCCGTTTCGTAATCTTTGCAGTTCTTCCAAAGAACTTCATGGAAGAGGCTGTTGTTAGTTTGAATTGTTAGTGTGTATATATGTGTTTGTCTGTGGCATCGTAGCTAACAAACAATGATGATGCGTTGTTTTAGCTCCCGACGGAAAATGAGAGTTTTATTGATTCCCGACGGAAAACATATGTATGTATATTGTCTGTGGTAGTAAATTTTGAACGGTTTGACCGATTTCGATGCGGATATTTTGTTTGAAAGCTGACGTAATCGAGATGATTCTTGGCTACGTTACATATACTTAGATTTTAACAGGGTTCATTGAAAGTTTTTAACTTTAAGATAGTTTTTAGCAAAATTAAAAAAAATGAAGTTACAAACTAGACCTGCGGATGCGTAACTTTTAAAAGTAAGGGTTAGTTTGAAAAAAAAAATCATAAAATCAACTATCTAACTAAAATTAAATTAAATTTTGCACATAACTTAGACATTGTTTTGTATCACAAGTATGCAAAGTGAATTGAAAGATGAGAAAAATATAAAAACTAAAGACAAAGAGCTAATGCCAAGAGCGAGTCGGCCTCGCCCAAGAAGGGTTATGTAGCAGGAAGTACGTAGTTCATGATATAAAAATTCTTCCAGTTTAACAGTGCTGCGATTTATGGGGTATTGTATGCAGTAAGTCAATAGTGAGACGTAAGTAGAGATGCAAACGATACATCGATGTTTCAGAAACATTGATGTTTCATTAGTTAATAAATTACAAACCATCCATTTCCAGACGACGTTTTTGTAGATTGAAATTCCAAGGGTAGAAGTGTAAACTGTAGTAACACATACACACACAGTAAACATTTTTACCGGTTGGCTACAGTATAACAGAAAGTGTTAAATAAAGTATAAGCGTTTTACCTTAAAAAGCGTGTATAAAACAGAAATCCACCAAGTGCTGGCGGTAAAATCTATAGATTCTAAAATAAGCTATTTTTGATATTCAATTGAAAATCTCGTCACTTAAATAAATAAAACTTACATGTTACTTTGTATTTTGCTTTAAATATTCGACTAATAATAACGAAAATATTCAACTTGCTTGTCATTAAAAGGTTATGATGTTTCAGTAATTTTGCTGAACCTTTTAATTTTCCCAAACTTTTAGTGTTTTGTATTACCTCCATGTGATCTGAACAGCTTCGGATCCGTTCTCGGGATATATTCTCCCACTCCTCAATTAGAGCGACTTTCAGCTCTGGCAGTGTGATCGGACAGGCAATCCTCTGTTTAATAACATTAATGTCACAAATCTATTAAGTATTTTCTTATTTTAATATTTTCATTCCACAAAATCTACACTTATGAAGTTTTAATATATTTGTTATATATTTTCCTAGGTACGTATTCCATATATGAAATATCTGCTTTACGAGGCTGATAATTTCGTTTTTCATAAGCATAATAACAAAAAATTATAAAAGTAGATACCTAAATATTTTAACAAAATATTAGAAAAGTACCTATGTAAGTACGAATTCTTAAATCTAAGTACAGTGCAGTTTCTTACATCCACTCAGATCAAAGATTTTTTTACAATCCGGGGTCTTATGATTTACGGCAGACCTACCTTTTTCTAAATGATTAATTCTTGTCACTTTGTTATTAAGGCGCCATTGTTCTCAAATTCCTAAATGTTCATGATGTTATCCTTACAAACATTTAACGTACCTACATTAACTTGCTTTGTACAGCTACATTAGCTCAGTGTAAAGAAAACGTAGTTCAGAGACAAGGTAAGTTTAAATGTTGTGGAAAACAGGAACTAAAATCTTGTGAATTTATTGTACAAGGATACGTTATGGAAACAAATCTAAACAAATACTAGCACCGGTTATAGATACGATGGTTGACTGTATCCGTTAAGCTAATGAGGACAATATTTAGTATTCAAATGTCCTTACTATTCGGAATAATAGAACATGCAGATATCGACAGCACTTTTTTTAACTTGATCTTCATTAGCTCTATATGTGATAACCACTGAAATATATGGACATGAAATACCAACAAAGAACGTGGCTTTTGAAACAAAATATGGCGGCTTTTTGCTATTGATGACTATCGATACTTAAGTTCAGGTAAATAAATAACAATTATTAATAATTACGTAAAGATTGAAATTGATAATATCAACTATACCCGGATCTTCTTAAGCAAATACTAAACCTATGAGTTCATGAATTGGGATACATTTGACAAATTGTTATGTTTGATAGTATAAATTATTAAAATCTTATGTAAATAGGTACACAAATTAGTCCGTTAATTTTTCCAACTTATACATTTTGAATCTCAGAAATTAGAGACGAAACAATTCAATATAAATGGTCAACTTTCATAGCTTGTTACTCTAATAAAAACAACAACGTTAAAAAAACCGACTTCAAAACTAAAAAGTAAAAAATAAATTTAATATTAATTAAACACTACCTATTATTTGTGTGACTTGTCCAGGGATATTTATTTATTACTATTAATATGTGTTATTTAATAATAGGTTTGAGGTCGGTGCCAAGCCAATTTCATCGACCATACGCCAATTTAAAACTTGTAATATAATTATTAATTTATGGCCTGGCACCGACTTCAAACCTATTAGTAAATAGCACATGTAAATAATAGGTAGTATACTCGTATAATTAATATCAAATCTTTATTACCACTTTTTAGTTTATTGCTTAGGTATATGATATAAAGCTATATATAATATAACCTTACAAAATATCTTTTAAGCATGTTATATACTGAATGACGATGTGTCTGAATCTTGTCTCTAATCCACCTAAGTGGATCAATATTACTTGCCAGATTTGATTTAGGCTATGTTTCACAATGTATCAGTAAAGCAATCAGTATTTACTTATTGAGTAAATTACTGAACGGTTAAATCCTTTCAGTAACTTACAACGCGTATCAGAACCGTTCTAACAGTATTTTTATGTGTCGAGTAGTTACTTAACACTTAAGAGGCTGACAAGTGGCAACAATAATTAATATTTGGGTTCCGAAGCACAGTTTTATAAAATTAGCCACTGTTTTTGTCTAATATTTTTATAGCATTATATATTTTTTATGAAGTTTTCAGTAAAAAAAGATATACATTTTATAAAACATAAAGAAAAATTATAAATAAAACAGAGTTTGTTAAGCAACTTTAGTTTATGACAACAAAACCAAATAAAATTGATTTTATTATATGAGAATGCACTTTTGACGAACTGTAAATGTCATCTGTCTTTTGGCAAGTGTCAATACTCAATAGTCAGTATGTTGAATATCTTCACGTCCATATCCCAAAAGAAGTAGGCAGAGGTACAACCAGGGCACCCACGACTACCCGAAAACACCCATAATGTGATAGGTGACAAGAGTATCTTCAACCAGGCACATATCCAATCCCGAAAAACGTCATATTTCTTAGAAAATTGAAAATACAAATTTGTTATTCTTTTAGTTGCCCGACCCGGGGATTGAACCTGAGACTTCAAGAAGTCAAGTCCGACACCAGACCGCTAGACCACATAGGCGTTCAATCAATATTTGTGGTGATTTTATATTTTAAACCAAAAAAAATATTTTATTGATTTTTCACCTTTAATATTATTTGTTCGATTTCGAAATATTTGCAGCTTTCAAGTTTCGGTAACTAAATAAAGAAATCATTTAACTCCTCTTCGATGTTATCAGAAATATCTATAACTTTCAAAAGAACATTTTACCCTTATAACCTACAATGAACAATAGCAACTTGCGTTTATCTAGCCGAATAGAATGTGTTGAACACATCTGTTGACCATATTATGTTGAAAGTTAAAGTTTACTCGACAAGTAAATAAGTTAATCGCTACTCTGTACGACCTATAAGTTACTGGGCAGTTTAAGTGATGATTAGTGTTACTTGATGACTGTAAAACGCGAAAACGTGTTTTACTGTGTACTTCACTTTTGAGTAGCCAATTTGAACTTAGACATTGTGAAACATAGCCTTAATTTAATAAAAAATGACATCGGGATAGCTAAAAGTAGATAAAAAATGCAGACTAATGGGCCAACCTGAATCCAATTTTTATGGGATTAATTCGAAACTATTCTGCATCAACCAAAAAAAGAATAACGTAAATAGATTCAGAAACCTCGGCAAAAAAAATATACCGGACGAATTACTAACCTTCTCCTTTTTGGAAGTCGGTTTAATATGCGGAGAACATTCAAATATGCAACACATGAGTATTATGAAATTGCGCGTTAACTGTCCCTTATAACTTCGAATACTTATAGCATTTATTAAACGGGCCAATACCAACTACACCACTGGTAGAGTTATGTACAGAATCTTGCCCGGAAAGCTACCGCCTTACTTATTCCTGCTCCCTTAACGACTTTGTCTTGTTCCGGTAGGGTAGCCGTAGGGTTCATACTTTAGGTCTAATACCCCAGCCACAGACTAGTGACGCTTGAACTATAGTATCTATGATGTCTATAGGCCCTTGTTATCTCTTACGATCAGGAGAACCATTTGCTTGTTAGTGTTATCACATAAAAAACACTTATTTTCGATTTAGACAAAATTTGCCATATCCATTGTTAGGAACCATATAAAGAAAAAATATTTAATGTTAGTAATATTTATTGGTCATAATGTTATTATTAACTTTCAATCCATTTAAATGTAGAATCACAAAATTTACTAACCTGTGCTTGCACAGTAACATTACTTGTGTTTTATTAATATCATGTAATTGTCATTTGGTTTTCGTAATATTTAAAATGTGCCATTTGAATGTAAAAATATTTGTATAATTTAATTTAACACTGTGAGAAAATAATCAGCTCACTTTAATTGTAATTTATTCTTTAAGCGGAAGTGATTTAATGAAATAATAGTTTTAATATCCATTGTCATGATACTGACCACTTCCTTTACACCGACACTTTAAAATGCCTGCTGTAGCTGTGGCGAACTTCATTATGTTGTAAGTCGAAAAGTAATAAACACCTCGTTGTATTTAAGTGTATTATTAAATAGCCTTTCTAACAAGCCAGAAGTGCTCGTTTTACTGCAAAAGTAAAATAAACCACGTCCACGTGCCATCATGGATCCAATGAGAGGTATCCTGCAAGACTCTGAAGAAGACGAAGTAGCTCCGCCACCATCAAAAAAGCTTCGTAAACTGTGAAATCCTCCACGATCGAATAATAATGAACGTCTTAACCGACTGGAGCAAATGTTGGAAAAGCTACTCAAGCAGAAGGAAGCGACAGCATTAACATTACCAACCTCTTCGGGGATATGGGTGTAGTAGCTTTTATTAACTTTCTACAGACTTTTAATGATTATGATCAGATCAACCGGGGTATAAATGATATACAAGAGCGTCTGTCAATTTGATGATTGTAATATCACACACTCGAATTATTATAAACTAAATTAACTATATTATATGTTAATAACTTAAATTATAATTGATTGATAAAAATAATTAATTGATAATTGATACGATTTGATTATACAACTGGTCTGATATAGATCTGAGTAAGCACGGCGCGAGGCTCAACTACGAACTGCTTTTTAACTTATGTAAAATGTATTGGATCGCGGCTGTAACTCGTGAGGTGAAAATCTGCTGATACTGCAATGAATGAAAGCATATGATAGATGTACGGCTCAGCCCGTACAATGCGCGTGAAGATGCTTTTTTTTTTTGAAAAAAACCACGCAGCACCATCTTCTGCACCCGTCAATGGCCTTAACAATATACCGGTTAGTCCTATTATATTATCAACTAGCATTACAAGCAGAAGTGACCGAGATGTCCTACTTAATACTGTATCCGGTTCTACTGAAATTAATAACGCACCCATTTTATCAAACAACAATTTATCAAACAAGATTTTTAGATTATGGAAACCACGGGAACTTTATTGGAAAACTCGAAAATATACCAAAATTTGATGATCGTACTAATACCATGTCCCTGAAAGCATGGTTACATCGCTTAGAATGTCTGGCAAAAATATTTAGCTGGGACAAAAACACACTAGTTTATCACATGACCGCCAACTTCATAGGAAACGCGCTGCTATGGTATGGACATCAACAAGACTTTGACATTAGCTGGGCAGATTGGAAGAAACGGCTTATGGAATACTTCCCTGTGAGACGTAGTCTTGCTGTAAAACTGCACGCTCTGTCTACGACTGTTAAACGCCGAGATGAACAAGTAATTGATTTTTACTATAAAAAATTAGCTCAGGGTAAGTTGTGCGAATTAAGCGACCATTTAATCTGTGACGTTATTATTTTTACACTAGGTGATTCAGTATTATAGGCGGGGGCTCGAGGTGCAGGATGTAGGGATATACGGTCCTTGCTAAATTATTTAACTGACGCTGTAGTTGAACCAAAACCATATAAACGTTATCCGACTGCTGCCGAGAAGGAAGCATTTATTAGGACTAAATGTTATTTTTGTGGTCGCAGAGGACACAGTTCTGCTCAATGTAGGGACACAATAAGATGAAACAATTGTAATAAATTAGATCATAAAACGGAAAACTGTAGGGCTGTGAAATGTGAACATTGCGGAAGATTAGGTCATGATCGTAATAGTTGATATAGTTTAAAAAGCTCTATGAACTCTAATAATAACTTCAACATAAAAACAAATATCGCTAAACCTGATGAAAAGAAATCAAAATTATTCAATATAAGCCCTATCGATGTTAGTGACCAAAAATATAGTAAAAATGTCGTTGCTAATGGCTCTAAATTAACTGCATATATTGATCTAGGTAGTGCGTGAACTACTTTAACTGTTTCAGCAGCTGGCAAAATTGATTTAGCATATAGTAATTAATGTAATACTAGTATAAAAGGCTATGGTGGCCAAATAATTTCACCGGAGGGTGAAAATTCGTTAATACTAAACGTGGATGGTGTTAGTGCTAAAACTCCTATACTCATAGTTCGAGATAATCTACAAGGTACAGATATGATAATAGGACGTGCTTTTAGTGAACTCCCAGGAATACGTGTTACAAAAACTTCCAATGATTTAACATTTTCCAGAATGAATAATTTTGATAGTGAGTTGCCATTTTCTGATCATAACGAAGTTTCATTATTAAAACACAAAGTTCCACATGACACTTTTTTAGCTTGTGGAACTAATAGGATCGTAGTTTATACGGAACAGAGTGTAGACACACGTGCCATTCAAGTTCAACGTTCTGAACACAGGTCTTTTAGCAAGGAGATAGATGTTCCGGAACAGGTTACAGAGATTTATGGTAATATAGGGTATATAGCGGTAAATAATTAAGTGTCAACCTTTAGTTCTTTATTCTACGAAATGTATAGCTCGTGGATTAAAATGCGATGATCAAGAAAATTAATACAGATTTGGATTGTTCTGATTTTATTCACCTTGAAAAACTTTTAGGTAAATTTAACCATTGTTTCAATGATCATAATAGAGTTGGAAATTGTGAGTTAGAAATTAAAATTGAATTAACTTCGGAAATTCCCTTTTATCACCAGCCTTATCGTATGTCTAAAAGAACAGGAGGTTGCTCGGGGTATAATACAAGATTTATTAGATAAGGATATTAT